>CAUYPK010016862.1:17500-32419 GCA_963574355.1 Loris lydekkerianus | reverse complement strand
GTTTGTCTGATTCAAAATATGCAAATATCCTTTCCCAGTAATGCTCTATTCTTTACCTACAGGATATTATTAAAAACTTACATATAGCATACATCTCACATACTTTTGTGTATTACATATTTCACAACAAATATCAGTCTTGCTAAATTTGTCATTTTTCTTATGTGCAATATAGTTATAAAAAATTAAGTTAGTCTACACAATTACTATACATTCATCGTAAAAACCCCCAAGCCTGAGGCACTTGTGCTTCAAGTAAATCCCTGATTCTGTTTGTCATTTATCTTGCAACTGTTGGTGAAAAAAAAAGTGCAGAGGTTAAAAAAAAAGACATTAGGAGCTCTGGTTAATCAATGTTCAACTGAAAAATCCTCCCTTTTGTAACAGTTCTCATATGTTCTATTTCTGATCTTCACTGTGACCTTGAAATGAAGGATTACATCAACATAGCATCAATTATTACCTAAGAGGAGAAACAACTTGTTAATCAAAAGTCTAGACTGTTCCTAGGGACTCTATTTGAATAATACTTCAAGAATTATTTACTTTAAAGTACACTAACTACACCACAAAAGGATGGACAAAGGCATATAATGCATTTTCTTTTTATATATAGAGGAACCTAAAATGGTTTCTCTCAAAACCCTACTTCTTGAGAGACATCTATACTCAATTAAAAATGTTACCCCTGAAAGTGATTAACAAACAAAATATAAACAAGACTGGAAAAACAACAAAAGAAAGAACTGTACTGCTTGGGGGGAAAAAAAGAAACCTGTCCAACTAGAGCCAGGGAACTGTCATATTAAATACTGATAATTTTAATCCTTACTGAAGCATGCACATAGGCTTAATGTTACCAAAACATTAAAAAAGCCTATGTTCTTTGCTTTTGTCAGTTCCAGAGAGCATACCTTTTAACCTCTAACATGCCCTTTGGGAACATCATATAGTTCAAGGTAATTGACTGAGGCCTAGAAGAAAAATGAGGCCCATTCACATCTCAAAATATAGTTGTTCTTCAGTTAGTCCCACTAACTTGTCCATTTCTGCCATGATCTCTCTTCTTGTCTGAACCTTTGTAATACTTGGTACCTGAACTACAAGCTGATATTTGATAAAATACAATTGTAAAATACTAATACCATCTCAAAACAACTATAAAGGCTCCAAAGTAATCCATGATTTTGTTTATCTTATGTCCACATCCCACCACCTCCCATAATCTGAGCAAGTTACATGGGATATCCGTTAGAAGAACCACAAAAAAACTGGTACATAGTCAATATAAAGAATAGCAAATTCCCTCTCTCACCCCAAGAGGAACTCTTCCAGATACTTAAGGGGACATCCATCCTTGACTATCCCACTAGCATCTCAATTCAACAAGTCCTTTCACCCTCAAAGTTGTTCTTTGCCCCACGATCCTTATGAGTGATTGGCAGCATTATCAATCCAGATGCCAAATCATATCACTGCCACCTCCTTTACAGTCTTGAATCCACTCACTTATCTTCATCACTACTAAAACATCTTAGTTTTGAAATCATCATCTCTTACGACTATTCCATTTGGAAAAGCCCCAAACCCATTTACTGAAATGCAATAGTGCAGTGGTTAAGTGCAAGAACAAAGGAGTTCTACATGCTTGGGATAAATCCTTACTCACTAGCTATGCGAACTTGAGAAATTCTCTTAACCTCTTAGCCTGTTTTTTTCATTGCTAAAGTAAAAATAGTGGCTCAGCGCATATGGCTCAAGCAGCTAAGGCGCCAGCCACATACACTTGAACTGGCAGGTTGGAATCCAGCCCAGGCCCGCCAAACAACAATGACAGCTGCAACCAAAAAAAAGAAAAAAAAAAAGAAAGAAAGAAAGAAAAGAAAGAAAAATAGCCGGGCGTTGTGGCGGGCGCCTGTAGTCCCAGCTACTTGGGAGGCGAAGGCAGGACAATCCCTTGAGTCCAGGTGTTGGAGGTTGCGGTGAGTTGTGATGCCATGGTACTCTACCCAGGGCGACAGTTTGAGGCTCTGTCTCAATAAATAAATAAAGTAGAAGTAGTAACACTCACCTCTAATGATTGGATTAAAGAAAGTAACACAGGTAAAACATCATGAACAGTGTTGTACTCACAGAAAGGCTTGGCTATGTATTGATTGGTGGGGGCAAATTTGGGGAGGAAAGACAAACGAGTACATGATGGATGTGTCAAGGACCAAAAAAATCACAGGATACATATGATGCAAAGTCCTAAAATAGTAATATAACTTGAGGATTTCAGAAAGTGTACCAAAATAAAGATACATTGTGGAATACAATTCAAAATATGCAATAAATACTTAAGATAAAACAAGATATTTCAATACAAAATTTCTATTGGGAGATTGAGGCTCTTCAGAATGAGAATATGCCTACTCACCTCCCTTGGAGCGTACAGATTCTCTTTCCAGAGAATTTCCGGACTTTTCTGGAACCACTGCCTTAACTCAATAAATGATATTATTCAGTCACTTCCCAGTTAAAATTCTTCCAGTGGCTCCCCATTGCTCTCTGAATAATCTGAACAATGAACACAGCTAGAGAACAGTTCTGGTTTACCTCCCGAACTCACCTGTCTCTACTGGCACCCAAGTTCCATGGCACTGTAGTCAACCAACCGTCCTGTACTTAATTTCCCTCACTGCGGGATTTTTGCCCAAAACCACTTCTGCTCTCTGTATTCTAACACTCTCACCCTCTACACCCTCCTGTCCCCTAGATCAACTACAGTCCTCAGCTGATAAGCATCTTTTCCTCGGGCGTGCCTTCCCTGAGGCAATGTGCTCCCATTAGACTTATCACAGTCCTGGTGACCTGCCCGCGTCTGTTCTACTAAACTCTCGAGCTTTGTGGACGTAAGGCAGGTGTTGCCTTTGCGTTCAAGAAAGGCTCTAAATTAACTAAACTCATGATCCCAGTCTCGAAAGCAGAAAGGATGCAAGAACAAAATCTGCACCCACTCAACTTCGATCCCTCCACCTTCACGAATGGTCACTGCACTCTGTCCGAGACCAAGTTCCACAGTCTGGCAAACACCGAACTAACCAGAAGAGACGCTAGCTTCGAAATACTGGCCAGGGACACGCTTCCAGAAATGACTAATACGCTGGACTCCCCACCCGCCCACGGGAAACCCAAAACAACACTCAAGCGGCCGCTCATCGGAGCCTCGCTCCCTGCTCTGCGCACGCGCAGTGGCGCCTTGGCCGAGGCGGCTGGCAGCCCTCACGCAGCAAGCGCGTGGGTTTGCCCAGGCCCACCGCAGGAAGGGTGGTGCAGGGACGCCGCGCGTTTTGCCGCGAGACCTGTTACAAAAGATGGCAACCAGCCGTCCCCAATTCTGCTTTTTCCTCTACTGCCCTAGAGCGGTTTCTCACCCGCGTTCCGCACGCCGTCCTCAGGAAAGTCAGCAAGCCTCACAGTTCCCTGCAGCCGGCCTAGAGCGCCCGGCAGCTGCCAGATAGACGCCGGAAATGGCTCTGGGCCGTACCGGAAACCCCGCCTTTTCCGGTACTACCATTGCCCGGGGACCCCTGCCGGCTTCGGATTGGGACACCCACTACCCAGTCCAGTCCTGCAATGCGCTGTCACTGAGGAGAGAGGTGGGTTCCTGAAACTCCCCCGCAAGGACTCTGCCTGCTGGGCCCAGGTGCACGAGGAAGAACTAAAATCCCTACCTTTGGCCATTCCACAGTATCGTTGTTGAACCGAGCTTTCTTTACCTCCACCACTTCTTGTTCATTCTCGGTAGGTAACTCAGAATCACACTTTCCTTGAAATCTGAATCTCGGAAGTCATTTCTTCCGTAGCTACTTGACTAAAGAATTGCTTTTCTTCATTGACCGCTACCCCGGGGACTACGACCCTCTTTAGCTCATCAGCTATTCCAAAACTTTACGCTGTGGTTCCCCACCCGGCCTCTTTCCCTGTGGTAGAGGTACCGCATGCCCTGCCTGACTGTAACTAGGGGAGCTATATCTTGGTACAGTAGAACCATCCCTCCCAGCCCCACCCTTTCACACACGTTAGGGGTCTGTATTTGTTTCCTCTTGATCCAGGTAAATTATTTGGACTTAAATAAACTGAATGCACAGATGGCCAACCTTACGTACTCACTCAGAAAATGATTAAAGGAACAACTTCACGGAGCAGTCTGATTTAATAGGATACATATTCTGGTTACATAGATGGAACTCGTTAATAAAATCGCTGTTCTGCCCTTGACTGAGGACCCACATTCTATGGGAACACCTTCCAACACCCCCTTGGTCCAGTGCTGCAGTCAGCCATGATGTGAGCTGTAATCCTTTCTGTCCTCTGGACTGGGGCCTTTTGCTTTTTCTCCCCACTTGGGTCTTTCTGTCTTACTTATCTTTACTAAGTATAAGTTTGTTTTTGTTTTGCTTTGTTTTTATGCGACAAGCTCACATTGAAGGAAAAGGTACTTAATTGAGTAGTTCGTTTTCCTTTCTGAACCAGTTGAGTATTTGACCAGATTAAAACACCACCAAAAGATTTTAAGCAAGCGAGTAATATAAGACATACATTTTTTTCTGAATACTTTGTATTGGAGTATGGAGAGTAGATGGGAAAGGTGCCAGAATGGATGAATCTAGAACAGACTACTACAGGGGTACAGGAAGAGATGCTTTAACTGTGTCTGAAACAAAGCAGAGGACAAATGCAAGAGATCTTTAGGAGGTAAGAGTCTGAAATTGGTGACAGATTAATTTAGGGGTAAGGGAGAGAAACGCATCAAGATAATTAGTAAGACAGGGGATGGTAGCTCATGCCATTGCTTTGGGAGGCCAAGGCTGGAGGATCCCTTAACGCCAGGAGTCCAAGACGAGCCTGGACAATGCATTGGTACCATCTTTACAAAAACTAAAAGAATTAGCTGAGTGTGATGGTACATGCCTGTAGACCTAGCTACTTCGAAGGCTGAGGCAGGGGGATCACTTGAGCCCAGGATTTTGAGGTTGCAATGAGTTATGATCATGCCACTGTACTCTAGCCTGGGAATGGCACAAGACTATCTCAAAAGAAGAAAAAGATAACTAATTAGATTCCAGGTTTGGACAATTGGGTAGTGTAACTGATGGTATAATTCACTATTATGTGGAATAATGAAACAGGACTAAAGAATGGCTTTCTCCTCACAAGAAGACTCATCAAATGTATGTTGGCCCCAAGGCACAATGAATACAGAAGGACTGGAACCTCAAAAGGGAGGGGCTAAATTTGGAAAAAACATGGGGCAAAAAACCCAAAGAGTGGAAATCTAACACTAAAAGTAGGGTTCTAGAATTTATATTGATTATTAATTCCCATGGGCATTACCTACTGTTTTCACGATATCTGACCTCTAATCCAGTGAGGGACAGTGGAAAATTTTAGCAAAAAAGAATTCCATTTTCGTTAGTACCAAAATCTATATTGTGAATAATAAATCAATGAGAAAGTGATTTACTTCACCAAAAACATTTTATTACAGGAGAGCATCTCTTTGGTTGTGATACATCTAGAACCAAAGATTAATGATTTGAAAAAATGTATGTAAATCATTGGACCAGATTTGTGTTCTGAAACAGTCATTGACCAATTTTAAAGATAAGGCAATCAAAACTTACTGAGGTCTTACAAAGTTTATTTGCCTTAAGTGACATTATAAAGGTTTTGTTTGGTAAATAAAACCGTGCCTCCTACTTTTTACTATTCAGACACATTGCTTCCTCTCCATTTCATGAGTATATACAGATATAAACACAAGTAACCTTATATACCTGCAGAGTACAATCAGATTGCCCATTCTTACTGTATATAAAGCAGGGATTTTTTTGTTTGTTTGTTTGAGACAAAGTCTCGCTTTAACACCCTTGATAGAGTGTGGTAGCATCATAGCTCACTGCAGCCTCAAACTCTTGGGCTGGAAGGATTCTCTTGCCTAACTTAGCCTCCCAAGTAGCTGGGATTATAGGCACAACACCCAGCTATTTTTAGAGACGGGGGTTTCAATCTTGCTCAGGCTGGTCATTGAACTCCTGAGCTCAAGCAATCCACCTGCCTTGGCATCCCAGAGTGCTAGGATTACAGGCGTGAGCCACTGTACCCAGCCCCATAAAGCAGGGATTTTACAGCAGACTTCGTAGTCATGATTTTGAAAAGTTAGTGTTTTGTGGAAACACCTGAGAAGCTTGACAAGAGTTCAGTAGAGGCTGAACAATGAGCCTTGAGTCCCAATCCTGCTTTAATTAAAAATAAATACATAAATGGACCTACATTTATCTGTTGTAGATAGTATTACAATTCTATGTTAAGAGTTCCTTTGACAGTCTGGTTCTGGTGTTAATGTTTGAAAACCACTAAACTTGATTAAGGATTAGGATACAAATTTGGCTTTTATAGACTAGAGCCAAGACCCTTCACAAGAGTTGAGAGGCATGCAGAGGTAGGGCCAGAATACATAAGGAACATAAACATCATAAATAGTTGAGTCCAGAATGATCACAAATTTTTAACCTGGAGAATGAATAAAGGGGAGGATGTGGGCAGGCAATCAGACTCTAAAATAAGACACTGTGGTTACTGACTCAAAACTGCTCTGGGAAACAAGGGGTAACCTGTGAAAGCTCACAGACCTCTTTTCCGCCACATTAAGACTGGAATTGTGTTAGTGACTTCCAGGTATGAAATATTTTGATGTTCATTCCTTCACTTTGCTACAGAATACTTTGAGCCTGCCCTTCTATGACTGCTCCCCAGAGTGGACTTAGACAGGATTCCAAAATTAAATTAACATGAAGGAGTGCTGTAATATCTTACATGAAAAATAATATCTTACATGAAAAATTCAGACTAGGTCTTTTCTTTCTTTTTAAAATGTCATATGGCTTGTACATGTAAAAACATGGCAGTGCCCTCCATTAACAGCTTCTTCTGAACCTGTGCAATGGCTCATCCTTGAACTACTGCATCAACTCTGAGGTCAAGAAACCCACACTGCCTTTAAATACCAAAATATGTTACCTACATGAGCCAAGTAATCAACTAAGAATTCCAGGTACACTTCCTTGGCCCAACTGTAAGCCTACAGCCCAAAGATCATCCATCTCTAACTCAGGCCTAGCCAACAGGTATTCAATACCTGCTTCATGGTTTTAGAAGTAAATCACAGAATAAAAATTGCTCATGAATCCTCTGTATGTCAGCAATTCAGTTAATTTACTAAAGAAAAAAATGAATATGAATGTTTACTTTCATTAAATCTGTACTCAGCAATTTTATAGCAAAGAACATACATGAGAGATGTTACACACCAAATGCAGATTAAGGCAATAAACATTAACAGGTTTATACTAAGGTACACAAGTGCTTGACTTGGAAATCCAATTTTATTTACAAATAAACAAAGATGCCATTCAATCTCTTTAAAATATAACTGAAAATTTCCACAAAATCCATTTACGTAGTTTCAACCTTTCTGCATAAAACTATATTATGGGATGGGCAAGTAATCTCACAAGATGGTCTAAGGCATAAAAATAAAATAAACAACTTATCCAGCATGAACATGCTTAATGACAGAGAGAATGAAGAATTAAGAATCACATCTTTCAATGTGACACTCCACCAAGAAAAGGAAATGTGATAATTTTGGGGGAGGTAAATGCTTCATGATAAATCATCTTATTTTCTAATATAGTTTGTGATTGTTTAGGATTGTTCTTGCAGGCTAATATTTATGCTAATTCTTTTGAAAAGTCATCATTGTAAAAAGGGTACAGACTTTTCTAGACACTGGTCTGGTCTCAGTATTCAGGCCAATTAATAAATAACAAATGCATGAAAATAACTTAAATAAAAACTAATCATCATGTGACTGACTTACAAAATTAGAATTCTCCCTGAAGTCAGAAGTATTACTCCTCAATAGTGTTTATAAATTTGAATTCTTGATAGCTGAGACAATATATAGACAAAATGGTCAACCCAAGAATTTAAAATAAAACTATCCAAATTACCTATTTATCATTTCATATATAGTAAATTGCTTTTTTAAAAAACCTTTAAATTTTATCCAAGCAGATAATCACTCTCATGTCATGGCTAAGTCATAAGGAACCTCAAAACTTTGAAGAAAAAAATTCATCCCTGAGAAGTGAGAGATAGAAAAATATCTAAACAAAACAGAAGGAACAGTCCTGCACCCTTTTAGTAATCTTTACCAGAGCATTAACTATTATTAACAGTCAGCAACCAAATGTATTCCAGTCCTCAAAAGTTACTGCATCTGATGATCTGATCTTTTTATAATGAAAATACAAGTGCAACATCAAGAAAAAAAAAATAAGATAAAAAGGAACTCTGGTTTTATTTTCTGCTTTACATTTTTGTCAAGTGCAAGGTCAGCCTGCTAAGATATGAATATTCCAATGACTGAAGTAGTAACTTCTGCCGACACTTCTTCTGAGTCTCCGTTTCCTCCACTGATGTTTACCCAAATAATAAAAGTAATACAATTGCAATTGAGTTTACTATTATCAATGGCACTGCAAAGGGAAAAAAAGAAAAAAAACAAACTGTTAACTATAAAGCAAAATGAGGAAAAAAGTTAAGCAATAGTTACTAGCATCCAGGAAGCATTGAAATATCAGAATAACATCATAATCATGTTGTAAACAATTACAACAGAGACACATTCAAAAATACACTAGATCATAAAATCCAAAATTTATTTAAAGAGAGCTTATGTAACTGGGAATGAGGGTCACACTCACACAACTATGAAATGTCTTTGGATGGTGCTGGCGCAGCTCAGGGAACACAGAAGCACACTGGACCCAGGCAGAAGCAGGCCCACATAGCTTCCAGTGACACTTGAGATTAAAAATACAGTATAATGAAGATTCTGTAGCTTTGTCATTAAATTACGAGTGGATTTATTTAACATTGTATCCAAGATTGTGATTAAAGAGAGAAGAGGCCATAATTTAATGGCCTTAAATTTTCTTTCTTCAATTGCTTGAAAATATTTTCCAACAGATTGATAGTCTTGAGTCCTTTAGTTTTCTCTTGAAAGCCTTTAATGCTCTATATGACCCTTGTAACTTGAAGGCACCACAATTTCCAAAAAGCAAGAATATCATTTTGTCTTTCAGCTCTGACAGATAACACACAGATTATACCACAAAGCATTCCATCTGCACCAACTGGCTTACACAGAAATAAGAGGCAAATTAAGGAAAAACACTAGTAAATTTCAAGCAGTACAGCCATGTTAAAGAGAAAAAAAAATTCCCACTACAAAGAGGGTATGTGATAGTATTCACACTTAGAAGCTTTGCTTCTTATTCTGAAGCATAAGATTAAACTTTTAAGAGTGCTCTGCTGGTATTTCTTACCTCTCATCACGGTTCTTACAGACCGAATAAGGTTCACTAGCTGAGATTTAATTCCTGGCTCCTCTCCGAATCCACCAATTCCCTGGTCTGTTCCCCAGCCAACTGTGTAATATAAAAATGATTAACTGTGTTAAAATTTATTATATATTTACCTTTTCTCCATTAGTCATCTTTAAAAGATTAGTTTGAGCCCTTGATATAAAGTCATATGGCTTATAAGAAAAGTTAAAACAATATTGAGGAAAAACTCAATTCAAGTTGTGAGGAAGGGGTAAGAAAGAGGGGGAAGGGTGTGCTCCCACCTAATGGGCACGATGTAAGGATATATGGCACACCTCCTGGGTGCAGGACACAACTACAACTGGGACCTCACCTAACAAATGCAAACATGTAACCTAATCATTTGTACCCTCATATTAATCTGAAACGTAAAAAGAAAGAAAAAAGAAAAAAAACTGAGTTAAATATTTGGATTTTTTTTTTCTTTTTACTTTTAATAGCAGCAATGACCTTATTTCACTTCATTTGTGCTCTGATTTTATAAAATAAACTACAGTCTAAATTATTTCATGGCATTTAGTTTAGGGAAGATACTATGATACTAGTATACTATGATACTATGATACTCTGGTAGGTTTTTTTTTCCCCTCCTTTTAAAAACTACCAAACAAAATATTTATCAGGTCACAAATGAAAAACAAAGCATATTGTCAGACTCTGTAATTAATGAGCTCAGTTCAGAATTTATAAAACCCAACATAATCTTTATTATTAAACTCTAGCTGAGAATCATTGTCCACCTTATTTGGGGAAACTTTTTTTTACCTCCAGCATATGGGGCTGGTGCCCTACTCCTTTGAGCCACAGGCACCATCCATTTGGGGAAACTTAACTATTTTTTTTATTATTGTTTTTTAGATGTTCACTTCTTCCATTTATTTCTGGACTGGGCTTTTTCTTTTCTTAGACAGAGTCTTACATTGTCACCCTCAGTAAAGTGCCATGGAGTCATAGCTCACTGCAATCTCAAACTCTTGGGCTCAAGCGATTCTCTTGTCTCAGCCTCTCAACTAGCTGGGACTACTGGCACCTGCCACAATGCTTGGCTATTTTTAGAAACAGGGTTTCACTATTGTTCATGCTGGTCTCAAACCCATAAGCTCAGGTGATCCACCTGCCTTGGCCTCTCAGGGTGCTAGGATTACAAGCGTGAGCCACCACACTTGGCCTATAATGGGGAAACTTTTAATGTAATCCTGGTTAACAGTGGAAGCTAATCAAATCCCAAAGACCAGAACCCCTAACATCTAAAATCCCAAAAATCACAATCCAGAAAGATCAAAATGTGGGAAAAATAATTGTTTTAATAGTTTAAAAGGTATTTATTTACATTTTTTACAGTGTACTTGTTTGAGAAATGTATAAAAACACAACATAACACTTTATAGGCCATGTTACACAATAAAATAGTCAATAACACATTTTTGCAAGCAAGAGCAAAACGCAACTCAAATGTACTCATTACAGTTCGCATGGTTATAAGTTATGAGCATATGAACTGTATTTATAAGTAGGTCAAAAGAGATTTATAAATGCACATCACTATGGTTGGTGATTGTGTGCATCCAGCTTTATAACTGTGGCAATCTGAAGTATCAGGACAAACAACCTAACTAACCCTTTACATGAGCTTGATCAAAAATTGGATTATCGCACCATAAGTTGTTATCCAAATAGCTGAGATCTCAAGAAATTTTACTTTTTATAAATGTGTATGTACAAAAAGAACATCTCTTCATTTACTGAGGAAATTGCAACATTTTTATATATGTGCACAATGCTTACACATATATTTAACATTGTGATAACACACTTTCATGGAGTCAAGCTTAGAAAAAATACATAAAATGAATCAGAACTCTCTAAAATCTCCATAAAATTTATAACTCCAATACTGGAAACAATACAAAGATGAAATATATAGCATAAGGAATTATAAAAAAATAATGCCAAAAATTTAAGATAGTGAAAAAAAATGTAAAAGAAGAAAAAGAAATTTAACATATGAAAACATTACAGGAGTAAGTTTACAAGGGTAGATTATTGGCAATTGCATGGAAATAATTCATAAAAGCTGACCAGTTTTCATGTTCATTAATTATATTTTGAAGTCTTACATTCTAATGAATAGTCAAGGGTGGTGGCTCATGCCTGTAATTCTAACACTTTAAGAGATGGAGACAGTTTAATCCCTGGAGGCCGGTAGTTCAAGACTAGCTCGAGCAATAATGAGATAATGTCTCTACTAAAAAATGTATACACCTAAATGCCATAGTTCCAGCTACTTGGGAGGCTGAGGTAGGAGGAACTCCTAAGCCCAGAAGTTTGAGGTTGCAATGAGTTATAATGATGCTACTGAACTCTAGCCTGGCCAAAAGAGTAAGGCCCTATCTCAAAAAGACAAAAAAAAAAAAAAAAAAATATACTTTTTTTTTTTTGGACAAAGCTCTTCTCTGAGAAAGCATTCATAGTCATTTTATTTTTGGTCAGGCTCTTTTTGAAATTATTCTATGATTTGATATATACCAATATGTGCAGTTCCTATTACATTTTTCCATCTTCTGTGTCATGAATCTGTGTCATTTTGGGTATTCTGAAATGCATTCCACATGCACTCATACACAGACCACAATACTGGTGACCGAACAGCAACACTGTATTTGGTGTCTTCCTATCCTCTCATGTGCATAATTATTTCTGAACCAGTCATTTTTGCTGGTTTTCTCGTGCCAATGAGGTTTCAATTCATTAAAAACTCCAGGAATGTCACTGGAAGGAATGCCAGTACAGGAAAATGGAAGGAATGCCAATACAGGAAAATGACATTTTTAAAATGAAGTTTTCATCATTGCCACATCTTATGGCCAATCTACTCTGAATTTTCTGCAAAATGCAAATAAAGAAAAAACAAGGCTATAATTCCACCTAACATAATGGAAGTAACACAATGTTACTGGTACCTATCCTTCTGCATATAAACGAAATCGCACTGATTCTTTCCAAAAGAATTTGGTTTGGGGGATTTCAGCATTTGGGATTTCAATTTCTTGGGACTGTGACTTCCAGGATTTTAGATATTGAAGATTGTGATCTTTTGGGATTAAACTTTAAGGATTTTGATCTCTCAGGATTTAAACATTTTCAATTATGGTGTTTGGGAGTATGTCCCCTACCTCCTTTTTTTTTAGACAGAGTCTCAAGCTGTCGCCCTGGGTTGAGTGCCATAGCATCACAGCTCACAGCAACCTCAAACTCTTGTGCTGAAGCGATTCTCTTGCCTCAGCCTTCCAAGTAGCTGAGCCTACAGGCGCCTGCCACAAGGCCTGACTATTTTTTGGTTATAGTTATCATTGTTGTTTTTGGCGGGTCTGGCTGAACCCAATCCCGCCAGCTCCAGTGTATGTGGCTGGGGCCTTAGCCGCTTGAGCTACAGGCGCTGAGCCTTTCCCCCCTTTTTTGAAGTTAGAAATTTAGCCCTTTCCTTCCTTTATTGTCCATAAAAGAGACTTTTACCTTTTATACTATGTCATTTCCCTATGATATTATATAATAAATCATTTATTTACCTTTACATGGTAGTTCTTTTTCTCCTCCCTTACACATTCTTCAAAAGACTCACATGTCCTCATTTTATAATTTGTTCTTTTGGCCCCATTTCAGGTCCACCTTTCACTATCTCATATTATAGGACTTAATTAATTCCTGACATGCTTACCCTTAAATTTGAATATAGAGAACAAGTTTTAATTTTATACATCAAAGAACAAAATATCAGGAAGTAAGGTTCTACTTTGTTTAATCATCTTTTATTTGGTTGAAATAAAGGCTAAATAGGGAGGCACTTGTGGCTCAGTGAGTAGGGTGCTGGCCCCACATACCTAGGATGAAGGGTTCACACCGGGCCCGGCCAAACTGCAATAAAAAAAATAGCCAGGCGTTGTGGCGGTAACCCGTAGTCCCAGCTACTCAGGAGGCTGAGGCAAGAGAATCACCTAAGCCCAAGAGCTGGAGGTTACTGTGAGTTGTGATGTCACAGCACTCTACTGAGGGCAACAAAGCCAGACTCTATCTCTAAAAAAAAAACAAAAAACAAAAAACGCTAAATAGCAGTTGCTTGGTGTTTTATTTTTATTTATTTATTTAGCCAGTAAAGTATGCTGTTATAAAACTACTTTAAAATTCAAGTTCACAACAGAGCTGATGTTTTTTGTTTTTTTTTTGGCCAGGGCCGAGTTTGAACCCACTACCTTCCATCTTACCTAGGCAACATCACCCTCCTACTTCTGGATCTACTTTTTTCTCCTTTTCACTCTTTCTGGCAGGGAAATATACTATGCTGAGTAGGTGGGTGGCTCACACCTATAATCCCAGTTCTGTGGAAGACCAAAATGGGAGGATTACTTGAGGCCAGGAGTTCGAGACCTGCCTGGGCAACACAGCAAGATTTCTACAAAAAAAATAAAAATAAATTAGTCAGGCCCAGTGGCACACACCTGTAGTCCCAGCTACTCTGGAGGCTGAGGCAGGAGGACTACTTGAGCCCAGGAGCTCGAGTCTGCAGTAAGCTACCATCATGCCACTGCACTCTAGTCTGGGCAACAGAGCAAGACCCCAAACTCTAAAAAGAATTAAAAAATAAATAATTCATGCTACTTCATCAATGTTTGCTTTAACTGTATTACACGTTTTATTTTAAATTTCTTTCTTCCATGTATGTGTCTCACTCTTTCAGGTAATTTAATCAGTACTCTCCCCTATATGGCAGTCCTCTTTTGGTCTTCTAAGTTCAAAGTGTAGTATCAACCCCTAACTACTGATAGCATGGTTAAAATTATTTCATACCGGCCTCTCTAGCCATACATGACACACGAAATGACCATATCAGTTGTGTGTGTTTCAAACTGTGTAACTGCTATAGGAAAATTTCTATGGGGAAGCAGAATGGCTAGGATAATTTTCTAACTAGTTTACAGTCTCACTCATACAAACCTAGCATAACAGCTCTGCACAATAAAGCAAGAAGCCTGGTTTTGGTTAAACATAATGAATATGTACTTTTTCTTAGCTTTCTCTGGAAATTCTCCTAAAAATGACAATAAAGGTATAGGTTAATGAGAAAAGTCTCCAGACAAGAGAAGTCAATCAAAATTTGGACAATAAAAAATTTAATGGAAAAAGTCTGATTTAGCAGAGAAAACCTTACAGGGAGTACACACAAATACCTGTGGAGAAATGTGCTGAGAACTCTGGGAAAATGAGATAAACCTCAAAATGCCAGTGTGGGTGATGGGAATGAAAATCAGAATTAACTGAAAATCTGCATAAGAGCAGTTAGATACCCTCCATCCCCTTTCATAGTCTGCAATAATGGGAAGACCGTCCCTTTCTTACTTTATCAGAAGACAGGATGTTTACCCTC
>CAUYPK010016862.1:0-12500 GCA_963574355.1 Loris lydekkerianus | reverse complement strand
GCCTTATTCATGTTATCACTTTTTGGCAGTACCTACATTTATAAGCAACTATTTTCAAGAATGAAGCACATTAAGAGTAGCATTAATTTCTCAAATACAATGTATAATATTCTACTTATGTTGCCCACTTTTATAATAAAAAGTACCCCAAAAAAACCAAAGACATTTTATTATTTAGATATGTACATTTTCTATATTAGTGATCACAAACTTGGGACCTGCCCCATTCTTTTAAAAGACTCTCTGAACAGGCCACTGCATAATTAGGATTATAATGTGAGGACTTTCTGCATATCTATGGTGGTGGATATCACGAAAATTATGCATAGACCTTCTTTTGGTCATTGGCTTTTGTCAGTTTGAATATTTAAAGACAACTCTTATTCCCTAATGTGGCCCAGAGAAGCCAGAAGGTTGGACATCCTTGCCCTAGTAGATGCCTTAAATAATGGATAGTACCAACCCCTGTATATATATTTTTTGTTCTGATAACAGAAATGGCTATGAAGTGACTAACAGATGAGTAGCGTATCCAACATGGATACACAAAGTGAGGGTTCATATCCACACAGTGCAAGATTTTCATCAAGCTACTTAGAACAGCTTATAATTTCTTATGAATTGTTTATTTCTGAATTTTGCATTTATTATTTTCAGACCACAGTTAACTGTAGGTAATTAATTGAAACTCAGAAGCCAAACCACACATGTATAAATGGGAGACTGCTGTACTTAGCGTCTCAGTAACATCCCACTATTGTACTTTCCCTCCTTCTTTGAAGATCCTTGACCTATGTTTCTCTTTCTCTGTTTCACTCACTTATCAAGTTCTCTTAGCCTGTCAGCTCTTCCATCTCTACCTAAACATAAAACACTGCAGAAGATTCTAGGACTGCCCCAGGCACCAATTCTTATTGTACTCTACTCTTTCCCTGAGTAATTTCATCTCACATGGCTTCATTTATCATCTGTGCTTGACAAATTCAAATTTCAGTCTCCACCCTGGTTTGTGCTTCTAAGGACTTTAATCCAGTTGACTATTTTACATCTGCACTTGTATATCTCAGAGATATCTCAAACTCAGAATATCCAAAACTTATTATCTCTTCACCTCCTTGTCTCCCACTATCACCCCTAATTTTCCTCTAATAATCTCTAACTCAGTAAAGGTACTATCTATCCTTTTACTCAGGAGCTTAAGGCAGAGAACCAAGAGATCTTTGACTTTATCTTTCATTCCCAATGTTAAACAGTAAGATCTACCTTTTCTACTTTTAAAATATCTTCTGATTAGCTTCCCAGGGCTACTATGCCAAAGTAACACCAACCAAAACGCTTAACACATGGAAATTTTCTCTTAATTCTGGAAGCCAAAAGTCTGAAGTCAATGTGTGAGAGGGTTGGTTCCTTCTGGGGGCTTTGAGCAGTAATCTTGTCCATGCCTCTCTCGTAACATGTGATAATTGCTGAAAATCCTTGTTTCTTGGCTTATGGCTACATCGGTCCAGTCTCTGCGTCAGCTGTCACACGGTTTCTTCTCTGTGTCCATTCATGAGTCTCTTTATCTCTCTCTTCTTATAAAGGCCAACTTAATTTAGTATGACCGAATCTTAACTTGATTGTAACTTCAAAGATTCGTCTCCAAATAAGATCACACAAGGGTACCTCAACCAAACTTTTGGGGGACAAAATTCAACTCACAAAATCTCTTCTTTTTTCTGTATAATATAGTGGGGAAGAGACTCTGCAGTCAGACTAAGTTTGAATCCTAGCTCTACCACTTTCTGTGTCATCTTAGAAAAGCTCCTATTTACCTACTGTCTTTGTACTCTGGTTCCCCACTGAAATGTACCTATCTCACAGGTTTGCTGTGAGGATTACATCAGTTAATATATGTAAGGCACTTGATAAGTGCTAATTATTAGTTATTTCTACTGTTTTTAAATCTAACTAACTCTACTTGCCCTATTTAGGGCAGTTCTTTCCTCATCCACTCCTCTCTCTTCTGTGATCTGTTCTCCAGAAGGATCTTGAAAATAGCGCAAATCTGATTATGTCATTGCCTTGCTTATGACGATGTTTTCAGTTGCCTCAGAGTTTTCACACCAGTTCTATACTATTTAAAGCCCACTCTTTAAGGATTTGCAAGATTCTTAACCTTCCAACTTCTAACCTTTAACCTTCACCTAGTTAATGTTTACTCATCAGATTTCAAATAAAACACACTTCTTCCACAAAGCTTTTGCAGATTCACAGGCTCTATCTCCCTGATTTCTCTCTCATAATATTCTGCATACTTGTTATTTGTTCAGTTTTTATTTAGATTAACTTCAATGAGAAGGGCAGGAGACTGCTGTCACTAATATATGGGCTTGGCATATAATTGGTGCTCAGTAAATCTCTTCTGAAGCAATCAATAAAATGAATCACTCTTGCTTGTGGGTTTGAGTTTCAGTGATTCACAGAAACATATTTGATATGCTGTGACAAATGATTCACATCATGCAGTGTCGTGCCTCACACAGCAAAATCAGCTCGCCTGGAAAAGAACGAAGATCACTGGATTGTAAGGTACTGGTAGGCGTAACTTGTGTCTTCATTTCTGTATTCCGAGAGTCTAGCACATTGTAGACACTCAATAAGCTGTCTGAATTAACTTTCCTTGGAACATAGATGGCTAGATGTCCTGGTAACTCCAACACTTTCCCTTTCGTATTATCTCCATAAAGTCCGGAACCCTTATAGGCCTCCACTAAGTTCACTCTTCTACCTATCTGAGCTCCAAAATGAGCCACGCCCCCCAATTGTTTAACTCGGAGC
Source organism: Loris lydekkerianus (assembly GCA_963574355.1). Taxonomy (NCBI): domain Eukaryota; kingdom Metazoa; phylum Chordata; class Mammalia; order Primates; family Lorisidae; genus Loris; species Loris lydekkerianus. The sequence continues at coordinate 9,680 of CAUYPK010016862.1, read as the reverse complement.
TCAAACCCCGGATTTTCGATCTTTAAAAGCCGTCACGAGGAAAATACAATTAAGTTACTGACCTAACCTAACCTAATGGCAGGCAGGAGCACCCCTGGGTCACCTCCGTACTGCCCCACACCGGCCCCCCGGGCCTGCACACAGTGGTCTTCTGTTGAACGTTCAACCGCAGTTGATTACAAAGCTGGTGAGAGGACTCAGCTTCCCGTCTAGGGAAGTGCCCCCCTCCTCACTCGGAAGCAAACCCCCAGCCGTTCGTCTGTCCCCGCCCCAGGATGTCCCCTCACTCGGTTTGGCTCCGCACCCCGGGCGGCTCTGCCACCGCCACTTCAGCCAGCGCCCGGGTCCCCCCACTCACTGTTCTTGAGGAATCGCTCCTCGTGCAGCACGGCGATGGCGTTGACGCAGAGTAGGGCTGCCTGCAGCAGGGAGTACAGGGTGAAGGCCATGGTTGTCCGGAGCCGCCCAAAGCTTAATTCCCGGATTCCTCTCTCGCTGCTGCCGCCACCCCAGAAGACGTGGCGCTGCCACAGCCGGCGCTTTCCTACGGCAGCCGTTGGGGCCCAAAAAGCGCTCTCCGAGAAGCTCCGCCCCTTCCAGCTATGAACCGCCCACGCTAAAGCGCTGCAGTCCTACCCAGTGGGCGCGGGTGGCCATTGGAAGGCTGAAAGGCGGCTGGTACGAATTGAGAAGTGCGGCAAGTCTGAAGTACACACTGGATTTCAGAGACTTAGAACGAAAACAAGGATACAAAATATCCCCAGTAATTTTTTAAGGTTGATCGCATGTTGAAATGATTGTATTTTGAATATATTGGGGTAAATAAGATATACTGCCAATATTAGTTTTTCCTGTTTATTTTTACTTTTTTTGGTTTAAAATGGCTATGAAGACATTGAAAATGACATAGGACTTATTCTATATTTGTACTGGACAGTGTGATTATATGCTCCTAAAGGTGTATGAGATGTTAATATTCCCATTTTACAGATAAAGGAATGAACAAGGGCTTTGACAAATAAATTTTTTTAATTAAAATAAAATAACATGTCTCACAAGTAATATTTCTTCCTTGACCAAACTCCAGCCAGGATCCTCTAAGACTTCTCCTTCATCAGGCCTCAACTTCGGCTTGGAAAAACTGTAGACTCAACACAAATGACTTTTGTCTGACCCCCTTCCCACACATTAAAAAGACTTAAACACTAAGTAGTTTCTAAAAGCTCACAATCGCATCCACAGAATGACCCAAACCTGTCAGTGTGCTTGTCTGAGAAAGCTCAAAGCTGTGGAAAGAATTTATTCTTTGTTGTAACCGGCTGAATAGAATAGGTCTGACCCTCCCTTTCTTGGAGCGTTTACCATCAAACATAAGGGTCACAGTTGTGAATCCTTCCCCTGTTCTTTTGAGGTGTGTACATATCTTCTACAACACAAGAATGTCTTTCTTTAGGACCTGAAGGCCATTCCTTAAAAACATAGTCAACAGGAAGGAAAGGGCCTCTATATCTCAGTCTGAGGGAGGACAGCTAACAGACAGGCCTGGACTAATTGTATTTACACTGACCAGTCCTTTGTAATTTTTACTTCCCTGACTCTCCTGAGGCTCCACTCATTCCCCTCTCTTTCTCCTTCATTTTCCCTTTAAAATGCCCAGTTACTTCTATATGAATTGAAGTTGAGTTCAGTTCACACTGGACCCTCTTCCATATTGCAATAGTATTTTGCTGATTACAATCTGTCCTTACCACTTTAATGTCCGCGTTTGTTTATCTTTGACAACATTAGTGTGAAGCTGAGTTAGACCATGTTAAGTTTTAGACATTCTGTGAGAGCAAGTACACAAAATAATCATTTCCTGAACTTCGCAAGGTACTCTAAGATAAAAGAAGGAAAAGCACCACATTCAGTCCCAGAAAAGATTTTGGAAGGTCCTGAGTTGCTGCTGCTGGAAAGACACTGGCCCACAAAGAATAATTAGCTAACTCCCAAGAAGAAATTAAGCTTAAATAGGCCAGCTAGTTAGTGCCTACAGGGAAGAAGAGATGTATTGTTTCACACAGATGTACATAAACACTGTCTCCAAAATATGGCCCTAAATGCAAGCCAGGTAGAGAGAGACACATAAAAATAAAAAAAAGGGGCTCCGTTCCCATAGCTCAGGGAGTAGGGCGCTGGCCACATGCACTGAGGCTGGCTAAACAACAATGACAACTGCAACCAAAAAAAATAATAATAATAGCCAGGCACTGTGGCGGGTGCCTGTAGTCCCAGCTACTTGGGAGGCTGAAGCAAGAGAATTGCCTAAGCCTAAGAATTTGAGATTGCTGTGAGCTGTGACACCACAGCACTCTACCGAGGGTGACATAATAAGGCTCTATCTCAATAAATAAATAAAAATAATAAAAGGAATAAAAGAAACAATAGCATGCCAACAACCCTGTTCTTCAAGGCCCATGGTGAATGTCTTAGTCCTTTCAAGCTGCTGTAACAAAGTATCTAGACTGGGTGGCTTATAAACAGAAATTTACTTTTTACACAGGCTGAAAGCCCAATATCAGAGCACTTGCATGGTCAGATTCTGGTGAGAGCTATTTTCCAGGCTGCAGATGGCTGACTTCTTGTATCCTCACGTGATGGAGAGAGAGGAAGCAAGCTTTCTTGGCACTTAGCACTCATAAAGATATTAATCTCCTTTGGGAGGCCCCCCCACCCCCACCCTTATGACCTCATCTAGCCCTAATTAGCTCCCAAATACCTCATCTCCTAATATCACATTGGGGTGTAGAGTTTCAGCATATGAATTTGCTAGGGGGGGGGGGTGTGTGTGTAGAGCATTTAGCCTAAAATAATGAAGAATGGTTATTCCTGAAGGTGGAGAGTGACCACTGTAGGATTTCTACATCAGGCAAAGTAGGACTATGAGGTGCTTGAGGGAACTTGTTCAGAAGCTTTGGTTGCTTAGTGTATCATAGTCATCTATTGGAGGAATACAGGAGAGAGGATGACAGGAGACTTATAGCATGGATGGAGTGGAGGTCAAAGTGGAGCCCCCCCATTTCTACGCCCCACTAATCCCAATGGCACCACTGGGTTATAACTCACTTGATCAAATTCTTTCATTGTCAAAATAATCAGGTTAACCTCTCTGGGTCTCTGTTACTTTATCTATAAAATTAGGTGATTATCATCTCTGAGACCCCTTGAGCTTCAAAAATCTCTGGATCTAATAAAAGTAGCTTAAAATATAAAGTAGTGTACAAATAATAGCACTATATTATCTGATTCATTATTTTTCAAAAATCCAGGCTTGCAGCCTACGCTGATGACAGCAGATTATATGCTTAACAAGAATTGTTCCTTTGATGTCCTTACTTCTAAAGAAATTTAAAAGCCTGGAAATTGTATTATATATTTATAAAATAGTTGTTACAGCAAAAATAAATAAATAAATAAATAAATCTGTTCCTAAACAAAAAACTGAGTAAGCATCAGTTTTTTCAAGCATCTTAGCTGCTTGAAAAAAGTACTAGTTATGGCCTATTTAAAATTAGAACCTGGTATTTGGTGCTGAACTTCTGATTTCTACTCTATGTGACTTCATGTATTCATGTTAGTTCCTTATCAGTCACTACTGTTGAGGATGAACTTTGTTTTTCCAATTTCAGGTGTGAATATTTCCTTATAATTGTTTTCTTTAAGGTGTTTTTTGTTTTGTTTTATTACCTTTACTCTTTGGACTGATAGACGGCACACTTTGGCATCTTGGACTACATTACTGCAGACTTGGCTTTGTAACTATGAATATAGAGTCAATGTTTTCATTCCTTTGGCAGGAATCAAAGAAGTGGTACTTTAGGCAAAGGAGAACAATGGTTAAGATTATATACACATACCTACGAAAATTTTATGTTCGGCCCCAGATTAGATGTGGGGAGCAGGATAGATACAAGATTCAAGTTAAAATCCTAAGTTAAAAATCCTTTTAAGTTAAAATCCTAAGCACTAGGACTCACTCCTTGGACATATGAGAGATTGCACTATTGAACTCAAATTTTTTATCTTTCTCTGTATCAATGCCTGTACCTTATAATTTTGTTGATCCTCAACTTTGAGTTCTGCTATATGACTTGCTTTGGCCAATAAAACAAAAAGGAAGTGATGCTGTGCTAGCTCTGAGTGACTCCTAACAAGGCCTTATATGATTTTGCTTGCTTTCTTGTGTCTCTTGAGATTTCCATTCAAAAAAGTATGAATGGAAATATAGGGGAGTGGGGACATGATTGTATTAGTCCATGGTTGTGGGGAAAGTATGAATGTGAAGCAGAACCTAATTACCATAGTTAAGCTCAGCCTAGTTCAACCAACCCTTATCCATCCATAGACCTGTGAGACTAAATCATTGTTGATTTAAATCACTAAATATGCGGATTGTTTGTTCCACAATATATTTTTTTTTTTTCTGAAACAGAGTCTCTGTTGCTCCAGGCTAGATAGCCATAGTGTCAGCCTAGCTCACAGCAACCTCAAACTCAAGGACTCAAGCAATCCTCCTGCCTCAACCTCCCAAGTAACTGGAACTATAGGCATGCACCACAACACTTGGCTAATTTTTTCTATTTTTAGTAGAGACAGGATCTCACTCTTGCTTAAGTTGGTCTGGAACTCCTGACCTCAACTTATCCTCCCACTTTGGCTTTCCACCAGTACTAGGGTTACAGGTGTGAACCACCATGTCTTCTCATCTTTAGTAACTCACTTGGTGATCTAATTTATTCTAATGGTTTAAATGTTTATATACTTTGAAGACTGCCAAATCAAGACTACCCAGAAATCACCCATGAACTTTGGCTGGTATTTCCAGCTACTACCTGGGTATCTAACAGATGCCTCAAACTTACCTTGCTCAAAACCGAACTCCTAATTTTCCTTCTGAAACTTATAGTTCCTACAGTCGTCCCATTTCAGTTAATGGCAATGCCAGCGATTCAGAGAAAAAACCTTGAATCACCATTGGCTTTATGTTTTTCTCTCACATCCTACATATAATCTATCAGCAAATCCTGTTGACTTTAACCTCAACATACAGTAGAACCTCTGTAAGTTGACCACCCAAGGGACTGTAACAAACTGGTCAACATACAGAGGGTGGTCAACATAACAATCTAAGCCTACCATACTTATACATACTGTGGTGCATGTCTAGTCTATGAAAATTAGGTCAATTTAAGGAGGTGATCAATGCAGGGAGGTGGTCAACTATGGAGATTCTACTATATTTTCAAATATAATTAATTCTCATCCACTAAAATCTTGATCTAAGCCACCATCATCTCTTACGTAAATTAGTGCAAAAGCTTCCCAACAAGCCTGTGTGCTTCTCTTTTGTCTCTCTGCAGTTTATTCCTTCTTCCCCAGAGAAGCCCAACCACTCTTTGAAAGCCAAATAATGAAAGCAATGTATTTGTTGAGAGAACTGTGTCGTTTGTCCTGTTGAACTTCTCACACTTTGGATTGCTGATTGTATCTCCATGATCCTGACTGACACAAATGCTATCTGTAATTCCCAAATCATTCGCACAAAATAAAAACATTTGTTAATTGAAGAAAGTAGTCACTAAGCTAACTAAAATCTTTTACTAACTCAATTTAAAAAATCATGTATGGGGTCAAGAAAAAAATTTTTCACAAGTCAGATCTTAGAATAATTCTTTGTTCTCTCTCTTCTTAAATCTCAGCATCTCTAGTCCTGCATTAATTAAACAATAGTTCATCAGGATAATGCTGATACATGTTATTTATTAAAAGTTCGGACTTCTTTTTAATACTGACAAATGGATTATGGTTTTTAACATTTTTATCCTGATAATACAATTTAATAGATATATTTATTTTGTTGTCTATGTCTGAGATATGAATCCATGATGACTGAGGTATGTTTGTTTTTAATCCTGTTGTTTAACAGCAACTTGAGTTTAAATGGGTTATGACAGCAGAATTCATCCAAATGGGTTCTGTTTGAGGTAAGCGTGGGACCACAATAGGAAAATCCCATAAGAATAGCTTCATTCATTCTTATGGATTCATATAAGCTATTCCTGGTGTGAGACTTAAATGATCACAAGCTAAAAGCTTGTGCATTATGATGTGTTTCTGGAAATAGGGCTTTTGGAAACAGAAAGTTTCTTTAAAAAATAAAATGAGTCACTCTATTTTAAAAGGGGATTGATCCCAAATGGCTACATATAGCTGACTACTTCTATTTCAAAAAATACTAAGTAAATAAAGTCAGAATAAAAACTACAGAAACCACTCACTCAAGTGCATATTATTCCTTCCCTCATTCATTCACTTGCTCATGCCTTTATTCAGAGAGAATACTTCATAGTTCTAAGACGTGCCTTACATTATGCAAGGGATTGGATGAAGTGCAGTGGGCTGAGCACAAATAATTGACATGTTTCTGCTTAGAAGAAAATCCCCCATCAACTAATAAGAAAAATGCACAAGTAAATGCTCAGTGCTTATAATAAAGGGCAAGTGAGAACAGATGATAGTTCAGGTCAGTGTTTCCAAATCATCTGATCATAGATGAATAGAAAATCATAGAATCATCCAGGTGTTTTTAAGTGTATATGATTGTCTTCCAGTTCAAGATGGTGCACCAAATACATGTATTTCTCCCTGAAGCTCCATTAAATTATAGAGGCATAAAAAATAACTTTGTAATAGTAAAGGTAAGGAGAACTGTAAATAATTTCAATAATATCTGAAAAACAAACAAATGGCGGGAAGCATATCAACAATTGATACAGAGTGGATAAAACTATGAACCAGAATGAACCCGAGGGGTTGCAGGGGAGGTAGAAATCATTGTCCTAAAGAATTTCACAAACACTTCCAATTCAGAGTTGGCAGATACTACAGAGATGCAGGAGAAGCAGGTTTGGAAGCAGGTGAATCAACTGATTATCTGTACATGCAGTAGTCAGCCTTTCAGTACTGATTGCTAACCTGCTTGGACAACACAGCAGATACTCTGGCATTTGCCCCTGGGTAATACTGAAAGGACTTTCCTCTTAGGCAAGTTAACTGAGGAGAGGTAGGGCTTTTCTATTATTATGTTAGGCAGGCTGTTAGCTTGACTACTTGCTTCCTACTGGTTCAACCTGTTGGTTTCATACTTTCACAAGTACACAGAACTCAAGTTCACTATTATTAGATATAAGCAGCCAACCAAGACATAATGAAAACCAGCAATGGGAGAATGAAAAGCTAATATGAAAACCAAACAAAACTGACTTCAGAAGAGGACAGAGATAATTCAGCAAAAAAGAAGCCTAATTAGTGATAATAAAAGTGGTTTAAGAGGCATTTAAGTAGAGGGAGTTTTTCCCCAGAGATTTTTTAAAAGGAACAATCAAAGCAAAAGAAAGAATTCTCAAAATTAAAAACTTGATAGCCTTTTAAAAAAAGTTCATGGGAAGTTGGGGAAATCTCCAAGAATATAGGAAAGAATATAAAAACAGAAAATATGGGACAGAAAGATAGAAAACAGGAAAATAGGAATTTCAAAAGGACAGAAAATCAGGACAGGAAATAAAAGAAACAAAAATTTCCAGAGATGAAAAAAACAAGAGCATTGAAAGACTTGAAAAAACATGAGCATTCCATTACCTGGACCCATCATGAACTTTGAGTGCATGTTATTAATGAGATGATTCCAAAAGCTTCAAGGGAGGAACGATGTTATCTATAAATAAATAAAATACCAATTAGAACCAAATGTAGGAGACAAAGGCATACTTCTTTCAAAGTTTAGAAGGAAAATAATTTTGAACCTAAAACTCTATAGCCAGGAAAATCAAACACTGTATGTTTTCAATTATATGTGAGAGCTAAGCTATGGGTGCACAAAGTCACACAGAATGATATAAGAGACATTGGGGACTCACAAGGGGGGAAGATAGGATGGGGTAAGGGATAAAAAATTACCTATTGGGTACAATGTATACCATTTGGGTGACAGGTACACTAAAATCCCAGACTTCACAGCTATATAATTCACGCATGCAACACAAACCACTTGAACCCCTAAATCTATTGTAATAAAAAAAAATTTTAATAAATTAAAAAACTTCTGTAGCCAATGTCTACTAATGATGAAGATAAAAATAAAGATTTTAAAAAGAAACACAAAATTAACATTTTTCTAAACAAAAATTATTTTTTAAAACAAGTAACAAGCATGTAGAAGACTTAAAGCTTTTACTCAATCAGCAAATATTTATTGAGTAACGATTTTGTCAATAGTACTATAACAATAAACATGACAGAAGCCCTGGCCTCAAGAAACCTCTATTGTAATGAAAATAGGTTTCATGTATCCTTTTAGAGAAAGTTATTTAAAGAGGCACTCCAGAAATACAGTAGTAAAAAACAAAAAGAAGGCAAGTTATAAGAAATGACAGAACTAAGCAGTCAACAAAAAAAATCTAAGAGGTGAGCCACGGTCCTAAAAAGCATTGATCTAAATTGGAGCAAGAAGTCCTAAAAAGCATTGATCCAAATTAGAGCCATAGTCCTAAAAAGCATTGATCCAAATTAAAGCAAGCATGCTCTGTAAAGAATCTCTTATAGAAAAAAAAGAAAGAAAAATACATCCCATGACATAGATAAAATGAAAAAGCAATTAGAAGACATAGTGATATAATATGGTGGTAATTATTAATGTTCAGCAATTTCCAGATCTTTCCTAAGGTATAATAGATGTCTACATTTCTCTGAGTTTTTAAATTCTGGCCAATAGAATGTAAATTTCATTTTTAGGCTAAGGCGGTAAGAAGCAAGAAATGAGGCTGGGCGCAATGGCTCATACCTGTGATCCTAGCACTCTAGGAGGCTGAGGTGGGTGGATTGCCTGAGCTCACAGGTTCGAGACCAGCCTGAGCCACAGTGAGACCCCCCCCTTCTCAAAAAAATAGCCAGGTGTTATATCAGGCACCAGAATTGCTTGAACTTGAGTGTCTGAGGTTGCTGTGAGCTGTGATGTTAGAGTACTCTACAGAGGGTGACAAAGTGAGACTCTAACTTGGAAGGAGGATGAGGAGGAGGAGGAGGAAGAGGAGGAGGAGAAGGAGAAGGAGAAGGAGAAGGAGAAGAAGGGAATGTTCTCTACTCCCTCTTGCTTGCATTGTTGTCTGACTGGAGTGGATCCAATGGAGATCTTAGAAGACATCAAGATTTTTAGAACCACAGCACAGAAGAGAACTTTCTCCTCACCTATGTTGGACTGTGATCTGCTCCAGAAAGAAACTTTTATAATGTTAAGCTTCTGTTTGAGTTTTCAGGATTTTCTTTGTTACTGCAACATTTCTTAATCTACCCTAACTACAAAATGTGATTTGTTTTTAAAGGCACCCCCTTGTCTCAATAAGAAACTAGAAATGTAACTTGGACTCAACAAAATAAAATGCAGAACAACAAACATAGATTCAATATAAAATAAGGTAAATATGGTGCCTTATGAGGGTAGAAGCTGGGATCCAAGTAGAAAATAAATCTAGGAGAAACAAAAAAAAAAAAAAAAAAAAAAAAAAAAAAGAATTTGCAATTAAAAGGGAAAAATTATGGGCAAAAACTTTTTGAAAATGCAGCTTTAAAAAAAATTTTTAAATATT
>CAUYPK010016861.1:0-32945 GCA_963574355.1 Loris lydekkerianus | reverse complement strand
CCACAGTATATTATGCAGCCTTAAAGAAAGATGGAGACTTTGCCTCTTTCATGTTTACATGGATGGAGCTAGAACATATTCTTCTTAGTAAAGTATCTCAAGAATGGAAGAAAAAGTATCCAATGTACTCAGCCCTACTATAAAAATTAGTTTTATAGTAGGGCTGAGTACATTGGATACTTTTTTGTTCATATGAAAGCCATAACCCAGTTATAACCTAAGAATATGGGGAAGGGGGAGAGGCAGGGAAGGGGAGGGGGGAGGATGGTGGAGGGAGGGTGATTGGTGGCATCACACCTACAGTGCATCTTACAAGGGTACATGTGAAACTTAATAAATGGGGCGGCACCTGTGGCTCAGTGGGTAGGGCGCCAGCCCCATATACCAAGGGTGATGGGTTCAAACCAGCCCCGGCCAAACTGCAACAAAAAATAGCCGGGTGTTGTGGCTACTCGGTAGGCTGAGGCAAGAGAATCATCTAAGCCCAAGGATTTGGAGGTTGCTGTGAGCTGTGACACCATAAGTGAGACTCTGTCTCAAAAAAAAAAAAGAAAGAAAGAAACTTACTAAATGCAGAATACAAACATAATACAATAACTAAGAAAATGCCAGGAAGGCTATGTTAACCAGTGTAATGAAAATATGTCAAATGGTATATAAAACCAGTGTATGGTGCCCCAAAATTGCATTAACATACACAGCTATGATCTAATAATTAAAAAATAAATAAATAAAATAAAAAGCCTGTTGGGAAAACTGGCCAGATACCTTACCTAAAACATTTCTTTATCTGGGGTAAATAAAGAATGTTGTTCACTTTCTGACAGGTCCAGGAACTCCAAGTTACTTTAGGACCTCCAGAAATAAAGGAGTTTACGCAATGCATATAAGTATCTTATGGCACAGATGAAACCTGGGCTCGTCTTGAGAGGCTTTTAAGTCTAACCTGAGATTCCTTATAAAGGATTCCAGCAAAGCCAATTTTTTTTAAAAAAGCCTAGATGGCTAGTAATTATTTTACTACGCTTTATGCAAATAATCAGATCAAATATACTGAAAGTAGAGTTTATTTTGACAAGTAAATTGATCCTGCTATAATTTGTCTTTAATAAGAAATTATAGAGAGAAAAATATGGTTCAAAAATTATGGCCCACCTATATTAGATACCAGCTTTGCAATGCCAGCTCATAAAATGACACATAGCCATTTAACCAAACTAATCTGTTAACAGGACTAAGAGGCCAAGGGATATCGAATTATATACATTAGTCAGATTTGCTCCAATTCGTTTTTTCTTTCTGCTTCTCAGTCCTGAGATAACACATTGGGTTTTAATATGTAAAATCTTTTGCTCTCAAAGTGGACACTGAAAAAACAAAGTTATAAATATTTACTCCAAAGTACATGTCTCTGACATATTTTAGCATGACTGCCCCAGAAGGGTCAGTGCAAAAGCTTGCTGAGAATAATTAGCCCAATCTACAGACTATATGCCAAAAGAAGTATGATTAGAGATTTGTCCCCGACTCTAAAACCAATGGGAAAAAAACTGCAAAAGCCTTAAGGTTCAACAAAGAGGCTCAACTCGCTATCCAGGTACTCCTATATATAATCAGGAGTGCTGGATTTCCTGTGGGCTACTCTGAAAGAAATCTGTGCAGTATTAAACACCATCTGCTGTGTCTATATAGATACCTCAGGAGAAATTAAAACTTGAATAAAAACTTCCAAGTAGTGTGGCTACAACAGGACCTCACAAATAGCCCTACACCCAACTGATTTTTAGAAATATTCACTTGGATTGCCCAGAATTTCAGATCAGTTCTATAGGGACTCTTAAAGCTAAATATTATCTTAGGAATTGTGCTAAGGCTATAAATAAAAATACTAATGTTCTCATTGTGCAAACCTTAGCCTTGAAACCCAGAACTTATATTAATAGATATAGATATTTACAGGTGACTGCTAAATTGTTTCATTCTCTTACCCTGGGCATAACCCTGACTTCATCCATGTCAGTGTAAAGAAGCCAGATTGGACCTCTGTGTACTCCTTTACCCAAGAGTAGTTTCTGAAATATCCTCCAGGTCCTACATTCCACCCAGACCAAGAAACTTAAACTTACTCAACTGGACCTGGACCCTCTACGCAAGATGCCCTCCTGACTTTTACAAAATCCCCAGCAGGTGACCTTTGATCTCTGCCACCTTCTGGGCTACACTATGCCATACTCTGAATTGCTTAAAAAGAGGCCCCTTAATCTGCTTTGTAAGACCTACATACATTCCAGCCAGTGATCAGGTTCTCCTGAAGACTTCAAAAGAAAAACGTGACAAATCACTCAAGGGCCAGTAGACTGGCCCGGGGACATCCTGCTCATTGTCCCTACAGTACTCAAGCTGTCTAGATTACATCATTCCCACATCTAGCCTTATCTCCCTAAGAAAAAACAATGAACCCAACCTGGACCAGTAGACTGAATAACTGTGAAGAGGAGGGTTAAAAGCCTCAGTTGTTGTGTACATTCTTCTCCGACATCTTTGTTATTGTATTTACTGTGTCCCTTGTTGACTTCTGTTAACTGTGCTGCATGTTGTTCCCAGTATAATTTTAAACCTATCTTTTGCCGAAATAAGTTTGATCCCTGGACAAATACAGTAAATTGTAGTTATTATTTCCATTTCATAGATATGAAATGCAGTAATAAAAGTGGGGAATGAAAACACATGTGTTGAGAATAAGATGGAGTCTGCCAGGCTAGAGCCAATGTGCCACAGCTGGTCTGGTCAGTTTAGGTCCTGCCTGACCTTCATCCCATCTCCCATTCTTATTATTTTGTAAATTTAGCTCCTACCCTAAAGATGCCCATCTTGAATAGTTTAGGAAGATTGATTTAGGAAACTGACTTTTGAATCAGAAATGTTTTAACAGTTCACTGAGTTAATGCTGATTTTAATTTAAAATAAGGGTTAAGGTGGTCTTTGCTTTAGGAAAATTGATTTAGGAAATTAACTTGAATTGGTAATGTTGTAATAGATTGTCATTGAGTTGTGCTCATTATTATTTAAAGTAACCTTTATGTATAAAACTGTAATTTTGGAAATGGAAGAACAGAAGGGTCTTGGACAGGCTACTCTCACTATGTCCAGAATCAAAGGCCTACTCACAAAGTTTGGTGGACCTATCCTCGTGTCTGCATACTGGCTGACAGTGACAGGCAGCCAGACCCTCTTCGATAACAAAAACACTTAAACTACCCATGCCTCTGGTTTCTCCAACTTGAAAAATAAGGGTGTTAAATTAGATGCTTTCTAACGTCCCCTGAAGTGCTAACATTCTATGACTCCTTTAAATATGTTGTCTGATCAAGTAAATATAGCATAAAGTATACAGTCAAATTTTCATTCTAAAAATAGTAAATCCCAAAGTACAAATGTGGAGGATTCCCAGAGTAAAGCCTTAAACTAAAGAAAAAGGATTTTATTCAAATAACTTTTCACACATTGCTAAAAGACTGGCATTCCATTCAATCCTTCCAATTTCCAAGAAAACACACGTGTAAGAAGGGTAGTTAACTTTTTTAAAACACTATAAATGTGTCTTGTAAAAATTATACTGTTTCTTACAACAAACTGAAAATAGTTCTCAAGTCCAAAATGGTAACTGCTCTGCTAGGGGAGGAACTTGGGTTGTGGAACCTCCCCCCCCCCCCCCCCCAATCACCACAACCCCAAATAAGCATCACAAAACATAAAGTGGTAGTAATTCGATTTACTTTTGAGATGCTCCCTTAAATGATCACCCTTTCACCAGTGCCTTGGAATTAATCAAAACACAGTTAAGATCATTAATGTTCCTTGTGAAATGCGCTTTTCAAAAGGAATTCAAATAAACAACTCTTATAGAAGTTTGAGCAAAACAGGAAGAAAGAAGGAAGAGAGGCAGGAAGGGGGAGGGATAAGAAGTTTTGAAGGAAAATTCTATTTAGTAAAAATGTTCCCATATTTTTCTGAGAAGTTTCTAGTTTTACGTGCATATAAGAGATAATCAAATTATTTTCAATTGGTCGTAACTCATCTTTAGATAATCACCACAAACCAAGTGAAAGCTCTAACAAGCACAAAAATCAATGCAGAAATTTTTTTTTAATTTAGTGCATTTAATTCAGTATTTTAAAAGTTGAAAATGAACAAAACTGAATTGCTTTATTATGGAAAGAATGTAATTTGTTGAGATTTAATGTAGTTGAACACCAATCTTTTTTTCTTTTTACAACTGATAAAACACACTTATCACTAAATTTGAACACATATGAGAGAGAAGTTCTAAAAAGAGGCCAAATAATAGTCTCAGAGTAATCAAATGATTATTGTATGGCCAGAGTAAAAAAAGAAGGGAGGGCGGAAAAAGGGAGGAAGGAAAGAAGAGGGAAGGAAGGGAAGGTGAGATTCAGAGGCCACTACAGGTTAGCAGGAAGCCCTCAGTTCTCACACTTTAATAGTGAATGCTTTATTCAGTGACTGATAGCACTTTGCTACTGCCACAAGAGTAGATAAGAGATACCTTTTGAGTAAGGATTCTGCCCTGTAATAGAACAGGCAGTTCTCAATCCTAACATACCAAAGGGGTTAGCAGGGGTTTCCGCAAATGCCTGTTCTCAGACAGATGAAAGAACTTCCTCTGAAAAATGCTGGAGTTTTTCACCTCTGCAAAGACCGTTTCCCTATATTGTCTGCCATGGCCATCTCAGTGTTTTAATCAACCCCCAGCCTCCTCACCATTTGTCATTTACACCAGTGTACAATAGGAAAATACATTTCCAGATATGTGCCTCAGCATGTCCAGGATGAAGTGCACTCACACTACTCAAACCGCTTTGGATGAAAACATGCTAACACATCACTTGGCCCATTTATGCCAAAATACACACACCAAGTTTAACCTGAAATGTCCTAAACATTTCATGTGGTCATTTCCATCCTTCTAGCTTCATAACATCAATGATTGAGAACTTAAGAGGGTTTGGGTCATATTTATTTATTTATTTTAAACCCTCATGTCTCTCACTTTCCTGCAGGAACCTGTGACTCTTGCATAGCATAGTAGCTGTGACCCCACATTAGAAGGAGGTATGATCAAAGGCAGCCGGGCCAGACTTGGGAAAACATTTCCACTGAGAATGGACATACTGCCTGTCAAAAGGTTATTCCCACCGCGTTGGGGCAGCAGATCGCGTTACTCTGGAGTAACAACATGAAAGGGCAAAATCTGGCCATAGTCACCCACATACGTGTTTTTCTTTCCAACAAGGGCAAATGGGAGACACCAGCCTGAACAGAACATCCTTCTTATCACTTGAGGGGGGGTGGGGGTGGGGAGGCGCCTTTCCCTAATCAATACAGCCCCTAAGCTGCAGCCAGTGTTTAATTCCTTTTATATTTTTCTTTTCATTCAGAAACAGCGCACATTCAGGAATACTTTTCTGTCTTAAACTTTTTTTTTTTTTTTTTTTTTTTTTTTAAATCCGAGCAATCACAAGCTATATTCTGTAGAAGACAAAATAACTTTGGAGGCGTAAATCTTAACGTCAATGACAGGAAGGCTTTGGTGAACCATTACCATAAATCTGACAAACGCTAATTTGATGGGTGGCTGTATCTGTCTGCTGCACGGCCAGTCTAGACAGTCTATTGAGAAATCCTAAAACACAACTGTTTGTTCCCTGTAACACCATCTGGATATGGCAATAAGCGCCGACCCAGCGCCATTCACACATGGATCAAAGCACATGCTAATGCTATCATGAAGTCATACACATAAAAAATTCAATCTGAGAACTCGAAGCAATTTTCCTAAGTCTTCAGTGAAGAAACCCCAGACTTAGTGCGACTCAAGCTAAGTGCAGAAAGGGGGGAGAGGGGGGAAAAAAGGAACCGAATATTTAATGAGCTTGGGCTTCCAGAGGAATGTTAGGCCACCCATTGTATTGGAAAAGGCTCATGTCACACTTCAGTCATGGTACCCGTCAGGGTGCCCTTTTACAAAAATTGATCTGAGGACCTTTGTAATTACCTGTTTCAGCCAGGGTGGGGGTGCGGGGGGGGGTGTAAAGGAGTGAGAGGGTGAATTCATGACAAGAAATAAAAGAAGGGATCCAAGGTGTAAATCTAACACTATATTATATTGGTCTGAGCTGGTAGAAATTTTCAATATTGCACACAATATTAAAAACCTTTCTCATTAAACTACACTGTGGCATTAGATCAAAGAATCAAGGGCCTCCTATTGAACTCCTTTAAATATTACAAACATAAGAGCAAGTCTGGCTGTGCATAAAATAGAAACAAAGCCAATTTTTTTTTTTTTTTGTCCACCCTCATCTTATAGCCCGCTAGAGAGAAACACTGCTTAAGAAATCTATACTTTAAGTCCAATAGAAGAATCTTGACTTCTCCTAAATATTTAACAAGGCATAAATTAATAATAGTCCCTATGAATTAGATTTGACAGGAATTTTTCAGTAAATCTGTTACTCCTTCAAAACTTTCAGCTACTCGTTCAGAATGTATCACTCAACAATACCTCTTAAACTCCAAACCATAGAGGCACTGTTCCTTTCTCCCTGCCCTGTGATCCAAACTTCCCAAAAAGATAGGAAGTTCTTCCTACAGAAGGTATTTCATTCCACGTGTACTTCTATAAGAAACTTTGATTCATGTGCTTCTTGGCTGGGTTATACTGTTTATCAGTACCTAGTAGAAGAACATAACTGAAAATATCTTATGAATTTTTTATTATTACTACACTTATCTCCATTTGCTGGGAGACACTAAATACATTAGGTCCCAAATTTTTACATACTTTACATAAGCTATGCACAAATTCCAGTATATTTTATTTTACATCACTTACAATAGTTGTCTCTACATTATGTGTATATGTATGTGTGTGTCCACACATACACACAACTAATTGAATCTCTAAAAGGTAAATGTATTAACCATGGCATAATGGATGATTTCAAAAGATAACAGCAAAACCTATCAAGAATTATATGCTAAGACTAGGTGCTTCAGCTATCATAGGTTGTAGCTTCTGGTGCAAATTTCAAGTTTACATCATCACTAAGACTACTCTAGCTCATAGCCCCCTATAAGCTAAGCATAAAATAACTGAAACAGATCCCTTCTACTCAACAGCACCCAGATGTTTTATCTCTTTGTAGTCTACCATCTAATGCCTTTAAAGGTAATAGAGAATAAAAAATATTAACATTACATTTCATCTTTAAAACTCAACCCCAGACTAAGTCTATAATAAGTCATTTTACAATTCTAGACATACATTCAGTAATGAAAGAGAAATGTAAGATAAACAATTTAGCCATAGTTTTAAAATTCTGTTCATTTTGAAATGAAGACTTCTCTTAAGAAATTTCATAAAACATGCTTATCTTCTCAAATAGAATATTAGTAATAAAGCCTTTGTTTCTTTTTTAAAAAGAAAAAAAAAGCCAATTTTATCTTCCCATCCTATAAAATCTTTCCTAAAAATATCTTAAAATAGGTTCAGGAAATATACCAAATGCCAATTAACTATGAAACTTTCCTTTTCAAATGATGATCATAGGCTGTTAGTTATTAATGACAGTTAATCATTACAACATAATAAAAAAGAGCAGTCTATTTTTCTATACTGCATGTTTTCCAAGGGACCCACAAAACAACTAATATAAGAAAATAATGTACCCTTTCCCAATAATAGCTTTATTCCCTCAACTTCCAAATAAATAAAAATTGTAAAGATATTAGCTATCTTGGTCTATATCAATATAGGTTAGCAGAATTAAAAAGTATTCCATTTGCAAGGCATACGTGTAGACCTTCTGGAATAAAAAGAAATAAATATGTTCATGCAAATATACAATCTCAGATGAACCACCATAACAATCAGATGTTACCCTAGGTAGAATTCAGAGAAAAAAATGCTGACACAAAATAATTGAGAAATATTACGCCTCCTATTAACCATTTTACATATTTATATAGACTTTTTACAAATATAATTATAAATCTATAAGCCATTCTCCACGTCAGACTGTCTAAATTACAACTGATACCCATGTTGTCTACCAGTAATAGCTTTCTTTCAGGCTGTGTCTATAATTCTGTAAGTTTAAAAAGAAAAAAAAAAAATCACCCAAATATTGCTTAATGTAGCTAACAAGCATCTTCAAAATTAGACTGAGAATGAAATGTTAAGCAGTATTTGCAATGATTAAAAATTGCTCTAGTAGAACAGTACTGCCATCTATTGGTAGGTGTTTCACAATGCCTGGGGAGTGATTCCAAGAGCAGCCTCCCATTTATTTGTATTTGAGCAAATACATATACACAGAGATACTGTGCAAGAAACCAGAAAGAAATAAAATTCAGATTGCCCACGGTTTTATCACTAACTTTTAAGAAGATATTGTCACTTCCCCTTTTTCCTTTCAATGCTTAGAGAGCATGATTTTTTTTTTAATTTTTGTATTATAAAAATATAGTGACCCACACATTGGATATTTCCTAGTAATTAACATCCAGAAGAAGGCCAAGCCTGCATCTATGAAATGCTCATGCTCCTAAAGACAATTCCTTTCAATGCCACAAAATATTGTATCTCTTATCCCTTACGCAGAATTAGAATGTATCTTCTAACAAAAGCTATTCACAAACCTGCATAAGCCAGACTGGATATATTCATTTCTATGTCAATCATAAAAATATCCACTTACCACCTGGCAATCACTTTATTTGGGGTCACTGTCCAAGCCTGGTTTTGGTTCCTGTTGCAGCCTTATAAACTCCTCAAGGAGGGAGCAAGATGGAGAAGTCACAGTGCACACTGACATCCTAGATTTGGCTGAACTTGATAAAAATCCACAAGTAACACGAAAGACTGCAATGGCATCACCAGTGAAAAGAGCCTTTGCTCACCTTTCACAATGTTCAAGAAGATGCCTAACAGATGTTTTATATGAGTTCTAGCAAAGTTTTTAGTAGTTTAAAAGTAGATGTCAAACAGGGAAATATACAATATAAATATTCCTTAAAGCAAGTTGGACCCAAATAGGGGAGTAACTGAAGAAGACAGCAAGTCTTCCATCCATGTACATGGATGCTGCATTCCATTAATGACTTAAAATGCATATAATTATGAGCTACAGATTTTAACCTTTTAGAGAAAAAGTGTGGCTTTTTTTTAAAGACAGTAATCTGCAAACAGATTACAGACAGAAAACATGTAAATGACAGATTTTAAAAAGGATTTAGTCTCCACTAACGTAGTCCTTTTAGGCCACATAATTGAAGAACTCCAAAGAACCACAAAATAAACCGACAACCCAGACATAAAGAGATCCACTTATTAATTAAAAGCAGCTCTCTTTCGCTATTAAAATAAGGTTGGCCATGCATACTTTATTGCTGTCACAATCTCACATGAGGCAGTATTCAAAACACATAAAAGTTGAATAGTTCTCTATGTAGGGAATGGAGTTAAGTCATGTCTGCTTGCACAAAACTGTTTTGCAAAGCAGCCATATATAGAGGATCAGAGTGGAAGAAAAAAAAAAGATTAAAATGCATCAAATCTCAAATTCAATGCTCTTCTTTGGTAAGACAGTGAGGTGTGCTGTAGACAACATGAGTTGAACCAGGAAAGGCCTAAAACTTTCCCTTTTTAAAAACCAGAACAAGAAATCAAGACAATCACCATGAAAGAAAGAGGCAGGGAACTAATTAAATAAATTACATACTAATTAAATACAAATTATTTGGGGACGTTTTTGTAAGACTGGGTTTTGTTTTTAAACACAAAAAGTCTGTATCATACTGGTTTATCTGTAAGAGAGAGAGAGAAAGAGGGAGAGAAAAGAAAGGGGAAAAAAGGGAAAAGAAATAGAACAGTAACTACCAATATTTCATAATATGGTTTTTAAGAATTTCCAAAATTCACATTAGAAATATTGTGGCCAAAAAGTTCTTTAAAAGCTATGAGCAGCCAAATAGCAAAATCAAGAACTAAACAGAAAAGGATACAATTTATCCTCCCACATTTAACATTCATTTAAGAATTGGATAATCTATTGGTGTCATGGAAAAATAAACACCTTTCTTTGCAGTGACTTGCTGAATGTAACAGCATACTAGAATTATTTATGGTCTTGAAGTATAGAAAGAAGAAATGCCTATAACAGATTATAAGAAATACACTATCACCTTATTTTATGGGGTACTAATAACCATGTAACTATTCCAACTGTACAGTAACTGCCATATAATTACAATGCCTACTTATTTATGTCTCGCAGATTACACAGTACTAAAGAACATTACCTGTTACCATATGCAGGCATTTTTGGTTGGCAGATGTGGAAAATACTTTACCATAAAGGTCAAAATTGGCTTAGAAATTGACCCAGCATAGGAACATGATTTCTTTATCTCCACCTCCCTCCTCTACCTCCATTTCGTTTGCTTTTGCTGCAAATGAAAGAAGGGAAAATAAAAGCTTCTAAAAGAGATATATAGCTTTCTAGAGTCAATGGTTTATCTAAGTGGAATCTGCTACTGAACTTTATATTCAGCTGGTTTCTCCCCAGAGTACATCCTCACTGAACTTTCTTTTTGACATGTTTCATTACTTCGAAAAATTCTGGCATAAAATTCAGATATTATTGGTCTTACGTTAGAAATGTTCTTCTTGCTTGATTTCTTAATATAATAACCAGCACCTTCAGACCCATCCCACATTTCATGGCATTTAAAGACCTTAAAGAACTGGTTTCGATGCTGTGTGCTAGTTCCACTTTCCTACAAGTTTGTTTACTAGTGAAATTAAGCAGTCAATCAAACGCAATTTCTCTCCAAAATTAGCCATGGGCCCTCGAGCAAAAGATAAGAGACAATGCAATTATATAATTTATTAGTTCTTCGTTTGGTTTGGGGAACTAATGATGACCAATAAATCTTACAATCTGCCTGAAACATCCCCTATGCCCTGGCTGGTAAGATTTGCAGCACTGACTCAAGTTCTGGCACTAAGATTGGTAGGTCCTGAGAGTGAAATCAGTAGACATGTTGTCTTTCATATTTTTTTCTTTAATTCTGAATAAAATTCCAGCATTTAGGGCAGTAAAAAGCACTACCCCACCAAAAAAAAATCTGACATTTTCTTTCTGCCGAAAGTCTAATTTCTCTTTCCCCAAATTGCTTCACCATATGGAAGGAAAGAATCTCCACCTTTTATCTTCAATCTGTATCACAGTTTGGGCATATATGAGAATTTTGTGTTCACTTTTACTTTTCTTCTTTAGTTAAGGACTAATTAACAACTTTCTTACACTGTTAAGACCCAAAATAGGCACCTCAAGAATTGTGGTACATTTCACACAGGTCAGAAGACAAGTATTTGTGGAAATGAAATGATTTTATGATGACTTTGCTTTAATGGGGATTTTACACAAGGGCTTTCCTGGGAAGATGTCCAGGCACACTGCATCCAAAACCCGGAATGAAGGGAAAATTCACCTTGATGTAACATAGTTGAAGAGGGATTTGCTGATTTGTCATTTTAAATGAAACACAAACTTCAATTCCACTCCAGTTATGAGAGCATTCCTTTGTCCTCTTAAGAGATTTTTCTTTTCTTTTTGGTTCCTTTCCTTTCTTCCAAATCTTACAACTGAGAAACCATCAAGAAGCTGAAGTGTGTATACATACACACACACACACACACACACGTACACACACCCACATGTTAAACAAGGGTAAGAATTCAGCTGGTTCAAGAGAAAATATAGCAAAAAGAGTCCCACTCTCAAGCATAAACTTCACACGAAGAACTAGATATGAACAAATCACATTTAATAAGAATTGATTTAATAAGAAAAAATCAAGTCACTGTCAAACTTACAATGGGACCAAAAAATAAGTCCTGGGGGCCCAGAGGAGTAATTTTTATGTTATTTGGCCAGAAACATACATGCACTCGTGCACACACACAAACATACACACAGCTTTTCATTTGGAAGTTTGAAACAATTCTGAATAGTGAAAAGGCAAGAGAAATTTCAGCAACCTAGGAAATATTCCTTCTGTGCCAAATAAGTATAAACAAAATAAATTCTAAAAGCAAATTTTGAATACTAGGGGATGGGAAGTAAAAATGAGCCCAGCTGGAGCAAAAGATCAATCCTGAAATAAGAAAGCAAGCTCCTCCTGAATCGTAATGAACCTCACATTTCTAAGAAGCCCAATTCAATATTTGAGCTGTCCTTCGAACAAAAATTTAAACTTAAAAAGACAGCATAATTAAGTTGGTCCCTTGGGATTTTGTTCAAAAAGTGATACTGATCACTTTCACCTAAAAGATGTAGGAAGATGACAAACAACTATTATGTGCCTATAATAATTAAAAATAATTTTTTTTTTTTTGGTTAAAAAAATAAATAAATAAATAAAAGATTTAGGAATAGAGTGTGACAACAAGTGGCACTGTGCTTTAAAAAGAATCCCCTAAAACTTTTAAAGCTGATATTCTGTTTAGTAAATGGTTTGGCTAGGACTCACCACACAAAAATCAAAACCACAATCAAAAAAACCCACCAAAAATACTTGAGCTGCCTATTAGGACATCATGGTGCTTGTTCCATAAAAGTCATCATGGTGTTCTGGGAGCAACTCGTCTAGGTTAACAATGACACTGCTGGTCAGCAATAAATCCAGGCTATGCTCGTCACACAAGCACGTAAAATCATCACCTTAAATGGTATTAAAGTATCTGTACTGTTGGAAAGTAGGGAATGGGGTGAGGGGAGGAACAAGAATATGGATTCTTTTTTTCCTATTCCACTCTCTGCTTCTTTCTTAACCTCCCAAAGAGGAAGAGCACTTGGAAACTTTACCCACCCAGTCATAGTGGAATAAAACTGGAGGGCACTAGTGAAAAATGGGAAAACCCTTCCTTCCCCATGTCTTTATCCCAAGACTTGACCTAGGAATAATGCCATGTTATCAAAAAGCAGTGATTGTTTCAGGATAAAATATCTTCCAACCTGCTTTCAAGAGAATAGTGAACCATCCTCCCATCATGGTCAAAAACTACCTATTTTCTTATTAAATTTTAATCATTTTAAAATTTTATATTCAAAATGGTTTATTCAAAAGGGCTACCCAGGAGATGTCTATATTAAGATTTGTTAAGATCTAGAGATTAAAGAATTAAAATTTCCAACTAAAGAATATTTTCAATATTATTAAATGTTACCTTTCCTGTAGCACTTTAGAGTTCACACAGTAGGCCACTGTTTTGAAGCTAAATTTTAATTTTATCCCAAAGCTTCTTAAACAGGTTACTTTAAAGACATAAAAGTCTATAGGTTGATGATAATTAATATGAACTATTTGGTCCATTAAGCAGAGTCATCATTTAGACAGATTAGAGCTTTAAACAGATAACCTTGTTAACAACATTATTTAAATATGAACATAATAGACCAGGCATGGTGGCTCATGTTTGTAATCCTAGCACTATGGGATTATAGTACTAGCCAAAGTTAGAGGATTGTTGGAGGCCAGGACTTTGAGATCAGCCTGAGAAAGAGATCAGTCTGAGAAAGATAGTGAAACGCCATCTCTACAATTAAAAAAAAAATAATAATAATAGTAAATTAGCCAGGTGTGGTGGTAGGTACCGATAGTCACAGCTACTCAGGAGGCTGAGGCAGGAGGATCACCTAAGTTTGAGGTTGCAATGAAGAAAACAGCAGTTTCAATGAATTTAAAGGTTCTCAATTCAAAGCTTCAAGAAAACAGATCCCAATGGCATATGCCTGAGAACTTACTATGTACTAATTAAATGCCATAAAAATACTTGGAACACAGTCATTTCAAAAAATTCACATTCTAATGAGGCAGTAGATCAAAGCAACAAACTTAACAAGGCAAAATGGACCAAGTTCTAATACTGAGAACAAACAGCACTACAAGAGCACTGGTGATGGAACTGCTGCTTTAAAATGACCAGGGCATCTCAGGAGGAGGTTTTCAGAGCATTTGCCTTGATTGTTGGTTGAATTCTGCACAGAGTGCAATAAATACAAGCAGGAGAACAAATTCAGGGCAGGGTCCAAAAACAGATCTGGCTAGAGCTTAAATCATATGAGGATAAAGTATGCTGTGGCTGTGCAACAAAGAGACGGAATGACATTCAGCGGCAGGGAGTTAGGAGGAGTGTAAGGCGATCGAGAGGAAGCCAGAGTTAACTGTCTAAGCCAGAAGAGATGCAGGCTGAACTCCAAGAGTGACAGTGGGACCTTCACAATGGAAAGAACATGCCATCTGACTGGATGGCTATGTGAAGAAGAAGGGGCTGCGACATGAATGGCGGGGAAGATGCCAGTTGTATCACAACTGAGACGAGGCTTAGGAAATGGAGTTGAAGGAGGAAAGAAGAAAGGGAGATTAATTTTGGAGAATGAAAGTTTAAGGGGCCAGGAAAGACATGTAAGTACAGCGAATGGGTGGAATGAGAGATTAATTAGTTGACTGATTTCACATCTGCCACTATCCAAAAGGATTTCAAATGGCTCAACAATGAATACAGACAATTAATTATATGGAAAAATATAAATAACTATAAATCAGCATCTGGACTCAACATTCAGAGACTGGATTGTGAAACTTGAGAGGGACTGAAATTGAAAACTTGAACACTGTCAGTGTAAAAATGATAGTTGTCACCACCCCTTGAGAGTGGGAGTGGTGGGAAGAGGAGAGTTTTTTTCATTATGTTACTTTATAATAAGCATTTATTGTTTGAATTTTGATCAATAGCATATATTACTTTCTATGATTTTATTTTATTTTATTTGGGGGGGGCTTTTTTTTCATTGCTTTATTTTTTATTTCTTTACTTTTTTTGTTGTTGTTGAGACAGGGTCCCACCCTATGCCCCAGAGCAGAGTGCAGTGGGCGTGGCAGCTCACCACAACCTCAGACTTGGGCTGCGGGCACCCTGCTGCCTCAGCCTCCGGAAGCCACCAGGAAGCCACTGGGATTACAGGCGCTCGTCCTGTGCCTGGCTGGGTTTTTCCATTTTTTTCATGAGTTGGGGTCTCACTGTCACTCAGAGTCTCGAACTCCTGAGCTCAAGCAATTCTCCCTCCTCAGCCTCCCACAGTGCTGGGATTACAGGCATGAGCCATCACGCCCGGCATATTTTCTATGATTTCTAAAGCAATATTTTTTAAAGAAAAAAACATGATAGAAGCCAGAGAAACAGATAATTATCACAGGTTTACTCCTCAAATATGTATACTTAATAATTACAAGCACTAGCTTGGACCCTGAGAAAACAAACACAAAAGTAATTCCAACCTTGGTCCTAAGTGAATCAAACTTGTTTCAAAATTCTCTTCTCCCACTGACTAATTAATTATGTAGGTGAGTTCTTAAATTCTTTCAACTTTTTTTCCACTAAAAATGAGACTTTAAAAATATCTCAGGGTGGGCGGCGCCCATGACTCAGTGAGTAGGGCGCCAGCTCCATATGATGAGGGTGGTGGGTTCAAACCCAGCCCCAGCCAAACTGCAACAAAAAAATAGCCGGGCGTTGTGGCAGGCGCCTGTAGTCCCATCTACTCGGGAGGCTGAGGCAAGAGAATCACTTAAGCCCAGGAGCTGGAGGTTGCTGTGAGCTGTGTGATGCCATGGCACTCTACCAAAGGGCCATAAAGTGAGACTCTGTCTCTACGAAAAAAAAAAAAAAAAAAAAATCTCGGGGTGATTGTAAGAGGGACTTTACCTAACAAATGCAATCCATATAACCTGGTTTCTTATACCCTCAATGAATCCCCCAAAATAAAAAAATTAAAAACTAAAAAAATAAAAATAAAAATATCTCAGGGTTGTTGTAAAGATTAAAAAAGTTAATGTAGCTAAAGCACACAGTAGGTACTCCATTACGATTCTCTGATTTTTTTTTTTTTAATCATTCTCAAAATTTAAGAGTCAGGTGGAAAAAGAGACTGAAAGGAGTTATCAAAGAGACTGCAGGTAAAAGAAGATACCACTCTATCATAGAGACCCAGGGAGAAAAGCAAAGTGCCTTTATTCATCCATTTGATATCAATTTAGAACATTAAGACACGCTGGGGTGGATAACTATAACGAAAGTGATGGATATACTGAGTAGATCCTTTGGCAACTAGGAAAGGAGTCCTTGCTGACTTGAGACGATAGTTCCAGTGGAACAGAGCGAGTGCCACTGGCCAGAGGGCTAAGAAATGGGTGGGTGGTAGAGAGGGAGAGGAGGAGGAAAAGACAGGTTTCCAGGAAATTTGTAACAGGGGAATGAGAGGCTCTCGGGAGATAAAGTTTCAGGAAAGTGAAATGGCTCATAGCACTAAGGGAGGAAAGCCCACATAAAGGGAAAGAGTGAAGTTGCAGAAGAAGGACAGAGCTGATCCTGTGAGGCCCTAAAGCTGACAAATGAACACCCAAAGTGGAGAGGCCAACCTTGGGCAGAAGAACACACCACCGCAGCAGGAAGAAGTGCGAAAAATGGGTAAGAAAGACGGATAAAGTTTGGTTATTATAAAGGAGAACTAAAGAAACTCAATTTCAGGCAGATGGAAATGGGATCCCAGACAGCAGCAGGCCCTAAAACTAAAAGGGCTTCCTTGGGGGCACTGCGGGTCCAGCAGAGACAGGTGGCACGCATCAACACTAAGCACTCAGCCCAGAAATATGATTCCTCCAATGATTTTCTGTGTCCTGGTAAGCAGACATGGAGATGGGAGAGGCAGACAGACTAGCTGGTGAAGCAGAAGCTTAAAGAGAAAGGGGTTCCAGTGATGCCAGTGGGCAAACAGCTGGCAAACAGTAGACAAACAGTGGGGAGGTCAAGGGAGTGAGGAGGAAATGGGACTGAAAGACAGAGGAAGAGGCAGCAGAACATAGCTCATTGGCTCCAAGATGAAGAACTGCAGACTTAGGAAGAACAGGAGGCTGGGACCAGAGAAGGAGAGCTCAGAGTGTGAATCCTTGGACTGGGGCAATCCCAGGGCATGCAAAGAGCTAAATATGGCTCAGTAAGAGAAATGGAGAAACCCTTGGAATTGAGAGCCCAGGTGTTCTCATCCTGTCAGGGAACCAGAAGCTGATGTTATAATGGCAGAAGACCCACTGAAGCAAAAAGGAAGAGCCTTGATACAAGTCTGACAGGGGAGAAAATGTGGGAAAGAAAAAAGTTTCAGACTGGATATTTTCAAAGACTATTAAAAGTAATGTTTCATTAGAAATAATACCTTGCTTTTAGTCTTTTTAGACAAGGTCTTATATTTTTAAAACAATAATAAATAAAACCTTTCTAATTTAAACAAAATCCACATCAGGAAAAGCCATTCACCATTAAGCCTTCAACTAAAGCAAAATACTAAGAAACTAAATTTTTTCCTCTTGACCTCAACCTATTTCAAACAACATGGCAAAATTACTTGCAATAAAGAAGGAGAGAACATTGATTCTGTTAGCACTTAAGCCAGGTTGTCTGAGCTCATCTTCTCCCTTAGCCACGATGGAAGAAAAAGGCCTGATGACAACAAGATCGCTCAGCAGCTTGCTAGAGCAAAGGTGTGCTGCAGCGTGACCTCCCATGCATGCAAGGTAGCGTGACTAACACAAGACCTGATCTTCACTGCATTTACATAGCTCTTTTGTAACTATCATCTCTCTTAATCCTCATAAGCACTTTGGGAGGCTGGATTACTGTGAGCATCTTTTTATAAATTAAAAAAAAAAAAGACTTATGGGGCTACTCCTAGACCCAAAGTTGCTGAGTCTGCCGATAGTTAAGGCCTCAGTGGGGAATTTTGGCCTCACTCCAAAATTCAGCACTTTCTACTAAATCACCTAACTTGAAGTCACTGCAAGGGCATGAAGGACAGGGGAGTACTCAGTGGAACAAAGAAAGGCAGACCCCCCTACACAGATGGCCTCACCTCTCATGCCACATACACTGGGGCTAGGCAGAAGGTGGGATTATATAAATCCCAGGTGCTAGTTGTCATTCCCTCCTTAGAAAGTAAAGACAACAAGGAAGCCTACATGCTCCTGGGTCACTTTCAAGGTCCCACATGGCAGCTAAAATGCCAGGCAAGGCAGGTACCATCAGCAAATATTCCTTCAAGATACTTAAGTTGTCATTTAAGACAACTTTTACATGTTACATACCAAACAACTGTCAGGGTGCTCACAATTAGTGACGTGAGAAGAAAACCCGGAGTCAACATGAAGATCTAAAAGGACATAATCCCCATTTCAGAAACAAAACAGTATGTAGTCGTGGGTAAAATATTCTGCACAATGCCACCTTTTCTGAGAAAGGACCTGGACTAGCAGAAGCAGGAGATAAGGGATTAGGGGAGGAAAAGGAAAACCACAACATCTCCTCCAATCAAGAGAGACACAAGACAGATTGGGACCCATATGTCCATAGGACCCATATGTCCTTTGCCTTTTTTCCCCTTTCCATCTTTTATAGGGATCAGAGGCAGGCTGGAAGTAGAATAGGTTTGGAGCCAGATGCCCTTAGAAATTAGCTCCCTGATTAATTTTCTCCTTCTGATATCTTTTATGTAAGGCACCCAAAGCACTCTATGGCAGGCCACATTTTATCACAGAACACAAGGATCTGAAAACATTCCCTGAGATACACATTGCTGTAAGTGTTGAACCAGAATTCTAACTTAAACACTAAATTCTGCATAAAGCACAGGGCAGAATAGGTTCATTGTTCAGGATTAGCTCAAACAGGTTAATTTATTCATAACCAGGTAAATCTCATCTTTTGTGAATAAGAAGAAGATAGGGTAGACACCAGGTTTAGACTATATATTCAAAACTATATGAGCACACTGGTGTCACTGATGCCATTTCAAGGATTCTGCAGACTCGTACATTGATGAGTGAAGTGTATGACTTATGAATAGAAAATATTACCAGGGATTGTAGTTCACCTATTAAACAGCACTTTCTAGTAGTATTTTTTGGTTTCATCTTAATTTTCTGAAAAATAAATGTCACTTTTCCATCTCTTCCTCTGTCCCCTTACAGGACTCATCCTCCTTCTGTTTGTGACATTTGGATTTCACCTGCATGCTACCTACCGTCCTGGTTTCTCTCCAGCCCGTATGCTCCCACATATCTGCTATAAGCACCCACTGGTATGAGTATTACTTTACTTTAAAAAACACACTGTTTGAGGAAATTAACCCTTTTAAATTTCCCTTTCAAATTCACATTGTGAATTATTAGAAATTAATTAAGCATCCTACTCATGTCCAGTGGACTCTTACTAAACTATAATTAGTCTCAACAGGAAGTGATAATTCCAACCATGGATTCAATTAATAAAAGCAACTGGTGAAAGAAAATATCTAGTCAGAATGTTATTACATACAGAGATATTTTGAGAAGAGCATTAAAAAAATACGAAAAGGGTTAGACAAGGGTTGGAGAACTAATAAAGGTCATCAACAGATGACTCAATTGCAGGAAGCTGGGTGCCCAGGCACGAGGTGGGTGCAGGCCTGGGAGAAGGTGCTACTCAGCTGCCACTGGCGCCACAGAACCTGGAAGAGGGAACCCCAGGAAGCTGGAAGCAGAGCTCTAAGGAGAAGGCCCTGCCTAGTTCACTGGTGCTAAAGCCTCTTCGGGGGCTTAAGAAGGCTAGTTCCCAGGAGGAGGGAAAAGGGTGGACATAAACCCACTCCTAGCCTAGGGAGAAGGGCCATTGCTGAGATAACTCCAACTGGAACAGCAAAAAAAAGAGCAACTCTCTCCTCCCTCCTCCAGCCTGGCAGTCTCCCTCTAGCGAGTGTTAGCAGAATCTAACAGGGAGCACCCGGCAAAGGAGAAACAAAAGCCCAAGCAGAGAGTAGGTCTGGAGTTGAAAGATTACAGCTGAACAACAGACAGAGCAAGAGTGCATGACTGACACCCAGGATGAGCTCCTCATTTGCAATGTCCCTAATACCACGGACACTGCACCCCAAGACAACAACACCGGAGAAAGGCAATGAATAATTGTGACAGACAGGCCATTCTCATCTCCCCCATTACTACTTCAAGTTTTTAATCAGGTTTTACAACAAAAATTAACAGATATCTGAAACAGACTCTTCCAATAAGTAAGTTGCTTATTTCTTCCTCCTTTTCTTCCAGCTCATGTCAACACCAAGGCAACCTTCACTTTAATGAACTTCTAGAATCAGAAAGGAAACTTTTTTGGTGTCACTGATGCCATTTCAAGGATTCTGAGAACTCTTCAGTTAAGAAGTCTACGTTCCTTATTCTCCAATCTCCTTTAAATGAGCTGTGCATTTTAGAAAGGAGATGTCACAATGCTACTTTGAAAGTACCAAACAGTCTGGGTGTTATGGCTCATGCCTATAACTCCAATAATTTGTGAGAACAAGGCAGGAGGATCACTCAAGGCCAGGAGTTAGAGACCAGCCTGGGCAACAAAAAAAAAAATTTCCCATTAGCCAGGCATGGTGGCACGTGCCTGCAGTACCAGGTACTCGAGAAACTGAAGCAGGAGGATCACTTGAACCCAGTACATAATTCAAAGTTATAATGAGCTATGATAGTGCCACTGCATTCCAGCCTGGGCAACCCTCTCTCTTAAAAAAATAAATAAATAAAAATCACCAAACATACCATCCATACAAATGACACATTTCCCATTAGGAGAAGAATGTTAGAGAGTTTGAGAGGGACATGTAAGGGCTTACTGCCACCCATTTTTTTTTCTTTTTTTTTTTTGGGGGGGGGGAGCCATCTGTGACACTCTTGAAACACAAGGGCCATCTTGCCATTTTGGTTGTCAGTGGTTGGTACACAGATTTTCTTATCCCTTACTGCTCCACTGAGTCACCTCAACTCATTGAACATTCTCTGAGCTATGGGCAACATTTCAACCGTGGTGACACATCCTTCGGCCTATACCACTCCAACTGTGGCCATCCTAGAAAAGGATCCTGGGGCAGTAGCAACAGCATGTCCTGTCAGTAAGAATCTCAAGTTTGTCTTTCTTTTTAAATGTTTCTTCTGTACCAGCTACAACATGCACCTTGGGATGACAATATCCAAAGTAGTGACTGGATTCGTCTGCCCCCTGGTGGGGGAAGGGTGAAGGACGACTGTGGGAAATACTTTAAGTATTATCAGAGTCTGAGACAATTAAGAAAGCTATAGAAGAAAGTTCACAAAATAGAATCTGCACTACTGGAAAATTATGAAGATCTGGCATAAAATTTTACTAAGAGACAGTTTAAGAGAATGGCATCAAGACTTAATCACTTGAGATTTGCTGACCTGGGCCCTTTCTGCTGAATTATGAACAACTGCTGTGTCTAGGTATCTGTCTGTGTATACCTATTGTTGTCCTAGTTTCTTCTATTAAATTCTAATCTTCGAGGTGGGGCCTAGGCACTGGTGTTTTTTTTTTTTTTTTTTTTTAAGCTCCCAGGTGATTCCTATGTGCACACCAGACAGATTGGTGCTTCTGAACCCTGGGCAATGTTCCCTTTTTTCTTTTTCTTTTTCTTTTTTTTTTTTTTTTTTTTTTTTGAGACAGAATCTCACTTGGTCACCTTTACTAGAGTGCTGTGGCATCTTAGCTCACAGAAACCC
This sequence comes from Loris lydekkerianus, assembly GCA_963574355.1. Lineage (NCBI taxonomy): Eukaryota > Metazoa > Chordata > Mammalia > Primates > Lorisidae > Loris > Loris lydekkerianus. The sequence goes on along the minus strand of CAUYPK010016861.1, from coordinate 11,198 downwards.
CAAACTCATGGGCTGAAGAGATTCTCTTGCCTCAACCTCCCAAGTAGCTGGGACTACAGGCACCTACCATAAGACCCAGCTATTTTTCTCTCTCTCTCTCTCCTCTAAAGGGCAGAGGAGACAGAGGAAAGGGGATGCCTGGCTATTTTTTAGACATGAGATCTCAGTCTGGTGCAGGCTGGTCTCAAATCTGTGAGCTCCAGCAATCCACCCTCTTTGTCCTCCCAGAGTGCTAGGATTACAGGCGTGAGCCACCGTGCCCAGCCTCTGGGCAATGTTTCTAAGGATGTGTCCAAGGACCATCTGTATCAGAGTCATGCCCATCACAGACTTGATTTCAATTACATAGGCACTACATCCTGCTTTTTCCAAAGCTTCCTGGATAATTCCTAAGTATATGGCCTTAAAGAGACCATGTACAGAAAGGGTTGTGGGTTGGCAACTCCGTGATGGAGATAAAGGTGCCTCAAGACAAGGTGACCAGGAAACTATAAGAAAAGCTTCTCCTGAGTGTAGTCCAGGGCCATGGCAAGAGCAGTCTAACAGAAGGAACAGGTTTCAGGACAGGAAAGACCCCATCAGGACTGCAGCCTTCTCTAACCCACCCTTCCCTTTCAACTCTCACACTTTATACCTCTATTCCTACTATTCCTCACCCCTACTCCACACAGAACAGACAGCTGGAAAGTACTTCATGGGGAACACAGGCAGCTAATATTCACTTTTTTCTTGCTTTATTCCTAGGAAGTAACTATTTGGAAAACAGACACTGCTTGGGGCATCATGGGTTGACCAAAGTCAATCTATTTTTTATCATCTGATCTGCCTCCTCCCCACTCTCCCCCAAAACATGCAAAGTAGAATAAACATCCAGGCACCTTAGTTTAAAAAAAAAAAAAAAAACCCTGGAAAAGAACTCCTTGGGTATAGAGTGAGGGTTGAGCTGCAAGTATACAACTTCTAAAGCCAGGAACTGGGCTGAACTGCTTAACAAAAGACCCAAGTGGCTGTATGGTCCTCATAAATCATTTACACTGACAAAAGTTCTAGGACCGTGTCCTAGATTTGCTGCTTTGAAACATCCTAATGATATTTGGGTCAAGATTTAGAAACACCAAGACTTGGGTAAGCACTGTTTAATAAATACACGTCACACATTTTCTAAAGGGAATCTCACTTATGAGACCAGAATAAATACAAATGGTTTGCATTAATAAAAAATACAAGAATAAAAGGACCTTCCTAACTCCTGACCATCCTATATGGATTACTGGATTCATTCAAAATTGAAACTTTACATTCTCACCATTTGCTGAGAGGGTATCTATCATGCACCATGCTACGAATTTGCCAACATTGTTTCATTCCCACAGTAACCCTGAGGGAGGTGCATTTTACTGGTAAAGAACAGAGTTTCACATAGGTTATGCAACCTGCTCCCAAGCAGACAGCTGTCAGGTGGTAGGAGGAGGAGAAGTAAACACATCCCGTCCATCCCCAGTGGCCATTCCTCCATACCACAGGGGTGCTTCCTCTGGGATGCGGTCTCAAAAGGCCCTGGCTGCCTCGTATCCGCACCCTCCACCCTACCTCACCATTCTCCCCTTCTAGGCCAAGTTATCCAGTGCAACTTTAAACTTGGGTTCATAAATCAAACATCCTCAGGGCAGGCAGAAAACCTAAGCCTGTGAGGCAGCAAGAATAGGAGTAAAGGATAATAGCAACAATGAGACCTGTGGTATATAGAAACGTGAGCCTCCTGAAGGCACCCAAAACTCCATTTTTTAAAAGTAACAGTATACTAACCAATAAACATTTACAGGGCAGTGCTTCTTTTAAGGATTATAGAAAATAAAAGGAAAGGTGGCCCAAAAGGGCACGAAGAAGCAAGGAGGAACTGCCCAGAGTGGCATTTCACAACCAAAAAGACACACACCCAAGTGTCTCAAATATGTCTCCTCAAATGCAATGTGACAAAGTTTAAAAAAAAAAAAAAAAAAGCTACCTTTTGACAAACCAGCTCCCTTTCTTGAGTTTATCAAGGAAACAATCACTTCTCCAACCAGGTAAACTTGGAAAGGGGGCCATCTGTGCCCTCCCCTCCCTGTTCTGGTATCACCAGGTCCTCCCTGTCATCCTGTCCCCTCCCTGTGTTCACCCTCATTAGGCCCTCATTCCACAGGGCCCCTTCCGTGCTCTTATGTAGCCAGCATTTTCCCTTGGACTCCAACATAATAACTAGTCCAATGTGTACAGTCTTTGCAGTTTTAATGTGCTGTTGCTACATTTTCATATTTTAATTTTGGGTGATGGTAGGCAGGGAAAATACTATCTCTGATTTATAGGAGATGAAAGAAATATTCAGAGGATTTAAGTGATTTAGCCATCGCCACTAAAGATCTTACTAATGGTATTTTTATCTAGATGAGCAGCCCATCTCTCACTCTCTGTTCTTTCCTTCCTAAAATCCTCAAAATAAAGGCCAACCTGCTTCACAAGACTGACAGAGCCCACAAAGTTCTCTGAGTAGTGCCTCCCTGCCTTGGGCAGCTCGAGCTGCTGTAACAAAATACCATAGACTAGGCAGCTTAGACAACAGAAACGTACTGTCTCACAGTTCTGGAGGCTGGGAAGTCCAAGATCAATGTCTGACAGAGTTTGGTTTCTGGTGAGGGCTCTATTTCTGGCTTGCAGATGGCCACTTTGTCCTTACATGGCCCTTTCTCGGTGCATGTGTGTGATGAGCAAGTGAGCCAGCTCTCTGGTGTCTCTTTTATAGAGACACTAGTCGTATCAGATGAGGGTCCTAGCCTCATCCTATGATGAGGGTCCTAAGCCTTATAACTTAACTCTAATTACCTCCTTATAGGCCATATCTCCAATATAGTCACATTGGGGGTTGGGGCCTCAACATAGGAATTTGGGGTGGGGGGGGACAAAATTCACTCCATGCTCCCTCTCCCATCTCAAGTGATAACCTGGCCTCTCAGCAGCCTACACCCAGCTGTGCTGATTTGCTCACTGTGCTCTTATCTTCCTGCCTTTGCACAACTTACTCCCTCTCCAAACCCTCTCCTGTTTAACTTTTGCTTGACTAACTCCTTACTCTAAGTCTCAGACCACATAGCCTTAGTTCCTCCAGAAAGTCCTGCTGCCTGACCTGCAACCCCTTCCCCTCTGGGATTTTTGACCTCCACCAAGTATTCCATGACCCTGACCACATTTGCCTCTGTCCCTTACCAGACTCTTGGCTCTGTGAAGGCAGGTACTATCTTGTTTCACTGTTGCAACCCTAAGGTATATGACACAGTATTCTATCAATAAACATCATTGTCAAATGCTATTTTCAGAAAGGAAAGCAGAAAAATAGGAAGGAAGGGAGAGACCAGAGTAAGCAATGGTTCCTTACTGTCTACAGAAAAGTTTCCAGTCTTAGACTGACATTAGAAGCCACCCTCCCCAAGGCCTCAAGACCCAAATGTTCATACCTGACCGTGTCACAGAAGAAAGAAGGCCCCTATTCTGCCTTTGAGGGTAAAAACAGAAGAACCAATGAGCAGAAGTAAAGGACAGATGGGGTGGAGTGGGAAGAAGGGGAAGGTTTAACACGTGTGCCTGCTTACCAGGAAAAACACAAAAACGCTTCTCAGAACTTGTGTTTAAGTTCCTCTCAGGTCTGCTCTACCTACAAGCCACTCTTTCCTACTCTGATTTGCCTCTATCTCTGCAAGAACGAGCAACTGCACTCTACTCTCAGTCCCCTTGGTTTAGCTGACATTTCATATTCTCCCCACCCCCTTGTTTGCAATGGCTTCACATCACCCAGTCCTAGGCTTTTACTAGCCCAGTCATTTCCAAGGTGTGTTCTAGGGAGCCCTGAGGATTCTCAGGACCCTTCTGGAGATCTGTAAGTCCAAAACTGTTTTCATAATAGTAAGACATTATTATTACCTCTTGATTGTGTTTGCCTTTGCACTGATAGTGAGCAAATAAAATTGTGGGTCCCTTAGCACGAATCTCAGCAGTGGCACCAAACTCTACTAGTAGTCATTTTTCATTGCACTGCCATGCACTGATTAAAAGAAAAATATCCGTTTCACTTAAGAATGGCCTTGATGAAGCAGTAAAGATTGTTGGTGTTATTAAATCCTGACATTCTTTTGTATTATTCTGTGTGATGAAATGGGAAGTTATATATAAAAAACATTCTGCTAGATATGAGGGCTGTCTTAAAAAGTACTTGCAAGCTAATGTTTTTCATGTAACACCATTTTTACTTTAAAAAGGGACTTATAGACGAACTATAGTTATTCAAACTTGGGTATTTCAGAAACATTTTCTCAAAAATAAATGAGGCAAGTCAATTTAAAAAAAAAAAAAAAAAAAAAAACTATTTGTTGCCAGTAATAAAATCCAAACTTTCAAAACAAAAGTCAATTCTTTCAAAAATATCTGCCACCATTAATTTAACATATTCCCAAAACTGATATTGTATCAACATTTGAAAGATTTACATTACTTGATGAACCAATATTTTCCAAGACCATTGAAGAATATTACAAAAGCATGCATGGGTAAAAGATTCTTTCAAAGTCCAAGATAAAGCAATGGATTTTAGCATATCTGCATAGAATAAGTTCACTGATAGGATTTCAAGTTCCATCCTTAAACTACCACTTGATCATTTAGGTGTATAACCACAGAAGAATAGTCAAAATTGTCAGAAAAGGATATTATATTAAAGTACTCCACTTTACCTACTTCATAACTATAAAAGGTTGAGTTTTGTTAACATACTTCAACCAAAACAACTATTACAGCCTATTGTATGTAGAAGCATATGAGACTCTAACTGCCCTCTACTAAACCACACAGTAAAAAGATCTGCCAAAATGTGAAATAATGCCACTTGTCTCACTACATTTTTTTTTTTTTTGGTTTGAAAATATAATTATTCTTCATTTTAAAAATGTTATTCATATTAACGTGTAATGAGTTTATGACTTAGGGGAGCCCTGAGACAGGGTCTTGCTCTGTTGTCCAAACTACAGTACAATGGGATCATAGCTCACTGCAATCTCAAACTCTCAGACACAAGCAATCCCCACCCCCCACCTCAGCCTCCCAAAGTGCTGATTAAAGGTGTGAGCCACTACACCTGAACCTATTATTGCTATTTTAAATGAATTAGTAAATATTTTCAAATTGCCTCTATTTTAATTGCTAATATGTTAAGTATTAATAACTATAATCCACATAAACAAAAGACATTTGGGGGTCTTAATCATTCTTCATAATTTAAAAGGAACCTAAGACCAAAAAGTTTGATATTGCCTGGTGTTTCAAAGCCACATCGGATACATCAGATCTGAGCTTGCCCAGGAAGCTTCCCTACAGGGATCCCTTCTGTGCCCGCCCTGCTGGAGCATTCACTGTCAAGGCCACGCGCATAATACTCATAAGTACTTTTATATTAATGAGTTATATTTTCATATGATAGCCTCCTGGTGTCCCTGTTTAAGAATTTGGGGGAAATTTGCTCTCTGACAGCTGTTAACACATGAAACTAAAAACAAAATTACTATAGACTTAAACGTCTGTGCCCATCAAAAAAAAAAAAAAAAAAGTAAAATGCACCCTCTAGTGGACTTGTAAGCTCATAGCACAAAGGAAAAAAATTGACTTGGGTTGTCAGAATCAAGTCCTTATCCCAGAAAAGTAGGATTATAAAATAATACTCTGAGCACAGGAAAATTATTAACTTTAATTTTTTGATAATTTTTTTAAAAATAACTAAGAAAATGTGAAACCAAATCTAGTTTGAGTATAGTTAATAAATAAATACAAAAGTGAACCTGATGTCACAAAAATAACCTTTCAAATTCTTTTCAGTTGATCACACATCAGCTATTCAAAATAATGTGTTTAAATGATGTATTTTTTTAAGGCAGAGTCTCAGTTGCCCTAGGGTTGAATTCCCTGGTGTCCAAGTTTACAGCAACCTCAAACTCTTGGGCTCAAGCAATTCTCTTGCATCAGCCTCCCAGGTAGCTGGGACTATAGGCCCTGCCACACACCCAGCTATTTCTAGAGACACAGTCTCACTCTTGCTCAAGCTAGTCACCAACTCTCAAACTCAAGCAATCCACCAGCCTAACCCAGAGTGCTAGGATTATAGACCTGAGCCACCGCCCCCCAACTTATATCTTACTTGTTAACTTTAGATATTTAGAAACATTAGCACTGATGGATAAAGTTGGGATTATGAGTTCAATTTCCAGATACAAAAACACTCTCAATTCACAACTTGGGCATTCCAATGACTTTTATAAAATCTAAACAGGGACCTTTGAAGGATGAGAACCAATATTTGGGGTATACTTTTGTTTAACTTTGTATGTTGTTAAAACAATTTAATTCTATGCATCTTTATGTAGGGTAACATAAGAAAAAGGTGTGAAAATATGTTCAACCTTATACTTATCAGTTAAAAATGTCTGAAAAAATGTCTGAGTACATTCATAAGAAATATATGCATATATGAAAGATTCTTGAAATATATTGTTAAGCTGAAAGATGTAGTTACCAAATAATGAAGCATGTGATCTAATTTGCATTTTTTAAGATGTCCATATGAGTGCCCATGTTTGTGAGCACATATACCTACAAATTAATTCTATAGGAATCTATTAACATTTTTATTTCTGGAAAGAAATACACAAAGTAATAGGAGCACATTTTACTACTCTTCTATGTAAGTGTCATGAGCATTTTTATGAGGCCACCCAAGGCTATAATGCAGTGGCACAATCACAACTCACTGCAGCCTCAAACTCCCAGGTTCAAGCAGCCTCCCAAGTAGTTACCATTAGAAACAAGTAACAATTAGAAACTTCATGTAGTTACTTGGGTTTTAAATCATGACTGGTATTTGGAAATGTTATTTTTTAACACCTTTATCAACAGAACACAATATCTGATTCCTTCAATAATAACGTAAGCTGAAGTGATATATAAAATTCTCTCTGCCACCAAAAACTCAGGCAGAAAGAATTAACTTCTTTCTCACTGATATTATGCGAGCAGAGAATAACTATGTTCCTTTTCTAACTCTCAAATTCGATGAAGTGCAGAGATAGTCATGGTGGCATTTTCTAGCTTTGACTTTTTAACAGAGTTATCCGCAGCCCACGGTTTCATAATAAGTACAGTACTTTAAGTTGAGTAATTGATTTCAATTAATCTCAACTGGAAGTGGTAGGGCTATATTAAAACAAAAAATCAGCAGTATTACCAAACTTCAACCACTAAGCAGCACTCTTCCAACTATAATTTGAGCATCAGGAGCATAAAGACATAAACAATGTGTTTGCTTCAGCTGTCATTCTTATCTGAACACACACTATCTTTAAGTCAACAACTTAACCAGATGGAGCAGACTGGCCAAGAATAAATTTCTGTTGTCAACACCTGTATGAAGTTCTACTTGTCCTTTATAACATACCAGTATTTCACTCCCTCTCTAATCACATACTGCTCTCTGGACACATTCATTCCTTTAAACAAACCCCTTCTTCAAGTAATTAAAACTCCCTGATCTTTTATCCTATTTTTTAAACCCACCCCAATTATTATTTATGCTTGGAAAATTTGTTTCATTTTGTTAAAACTCTCTGCCTGTGCTCAAAGAAATACAATTCTCTATCAGTCAACTAACTTGCCTCAAACACTCAAATACATCTAGAAGATGTTTTTCTCTACCATCACATTAAAAATTAAAAATAAAATACAATGGGCCTCTTAGCATTCTGGGAGACCACAGTGGGTAGACTGCTTGAACTTAGGAGTTCGAGGCCAACCTGAGCAAGACCAAGACCCCATCTTTACTAAATATAGAAAAAATTGGCTTGTTGTTGTAGTGGGTGCCTGTGGTTACAGCTACTAGGGAGGCTGACACAAGAGGATCACTGGAATCCAGGAATTTTAGGTTGCTATGACCTATAACACCACAGCAATGTACTACACTGGACAACAGTGTGAGACTCCATCTAAAAAAAACAAATTATTTTTCTGAGCATAGGCAAAGCACGTTTTTAAAACTAGAGGAAAAAGTGAGCAATACATAAATCCTGGTTCAGTTTTTAATGCTACCCAAATATGTTCAAGTTATATGGGAAACTGCTCATTTGTAAGGCTTCCCTAGTGCCTTATTCCTGTTGCCCCAGCATACTATGATATACCATGGGTCCGCAAACTATGGCCCGTGGGCCACATGCGGCGGTGTGATTGTATTTGTTCCCGTTTTGTTTTTTTACTTCAAAATAAGATATTGCAGTGTGCATAGGAATTTGTTCATAGTTTTTTGTTTGTTTTTTGTTTTTTAAACTATAGTCTGGCCCTCCAACAGTCTGAGGGAAAATGAACTAGCACCCTGTTTAAAAAGTTTGAGGACCCCTGAAAAACCTTGGTTCCTCAAAATGACAGAGATAAAGGAAAATAATCTTTTGCTGTACGTTTTTCAATTGTCAGAATATGACACATTCTTACTACTTTTGATATTATTTATCAACCTCTCAATTTGAGATGAAAGGACATCTTTGTAGGATTTTTGTCAGGCTGGCATGCCTTTTTAAAAACATGAAAATAGCTTCTGCCCACTTTCTGAGTTTTCTGTGCTCCAGGAATCCTGAATTTCTCTCAAGATCTTTGAATAAGCTAACTTTTATATGCCTAGATCTGGAGATGTGTATTTCTCTGCTTACAATGCCTTGTTCTACTTCTTCTTCAAATCCTCCTCTGCTGATATAGCTCCCTCCTCACCCCAAAGTGGAAACTTCTCTGATATCTACAATCTGGATTACTTGGCCTTCTTTTGCTTCTAGGCACAGAATTTAACATATTATATTTGCAAAAATTTATTCATTTATCTGCCTCTCTGCAGGCAGACAGATAATCATGCTTAGAGGAAAAAAAAAAAAAAAAATCACACAATCAGAACTAAAGATTTCACTTTCAGTTCATAATCAGTAGTCTCAGCTGGGCTCTCAACATTGTCTAGAAATCTAAAAATCTGGTTACCGTATATACTCGAGTATAAGCCGAGTTTTTTCAGCACAAAATTTGTTCTGAGTTCGGGTTTTTAGGCACAAATTTTGTGCCGAAAAAAACTCAGCTTATACTCGAGTATATACGGTATGTTTCTCTAGAAAGGTCATGGTTTTCTCCTACACTGATAACCATTTAATAGTTTTTTCTTGTCCTCCATTTTTATAGACCTCTATACTGCTCTCACCTGAGAAAATAAACCATATCAAAACCTAGTCCTTCGACACCATCCACAGCACCCAGCTCTCCCTCTGGCTCCAGCCGGTTTCACAAGGGAGTCAGCAAGGGACTTCTGAACCCCAAGAGGAGGACAAAAACAGTGGAAAACTGGCAAGTGGTTGCGTGTGTTCTATCAACCTAATCCCGCCAGCAGCCGTAAGTACAAGCAGCAGTGAGACTGCAAACGGGAAGGGCCTTACCTATGAACTGTTTCGATGTCTTTGGACTTGGCACTCAGTTGAACTGCCTTGGGGAGAGCTTGAGCAGGAGTGCGGAGAACTTTGGGTATCGTCTAGGGCCCCAGACTGAGCTGCTGAGCCAGATGGAGCTAATAGTGTTCAGCTGTGGGCCGCAGGGAGCCATTGTGAGAGAACTGCCCTGGCAAGCTCCGCCCTGAAGGTCACAGAGCAAGGATCGGGTGGGAGCTAGTAACCTAGTGACTGAGCAGCCTAAAGGCGGGGACTAAGCTGCCTTACAGCCTTAACCCTCAGGGGCAAAGTAAGACCGCTTTTGGCACACTGGAGCCTTGGGCTGTTGCCCTGGGTAGAGTGCTGTAGCATCACAGCTCACAGCAACCTCAAACTCCTGGGCTTGGTGCTGCCCAGACCTCCATAAGAGCTGCGCTGCGACCCCCAACCCGCGACCCACCGGGCCTCTGCATGCCCTTACCAGGAACTGCAGGAGCCAAGCAACCCTGTGTCCTCCCTCCTGTACCCTACCTGCCTCCACACCGGCCCACTCGTCAGGCCAGGGACTCTGCTAGCCATGTGCGGACAGCACCAACACAGAACATTTCCATCACTGTAGAAAGTTCTACTAGAGAGCACTACTCCAGAATAAAGCTCTACAATCTATGTCCTGTGCAGAAGGATTCTCAAAGGACTCTGGGATATTTTTTAGTTTGCCTCTGTGCAGAGCCCTTCTCCTGGCCAGAGACTGCCAGGGCCTTGGGCTCTCTGTGCCAAAGTCACTGGGCGCCAGGCACTCCCAGAACCGTGTGCACCACCTTCCACCCTGTTGCTGGATCTGGTGTGTCACACTCCAGAGCTGCTTCCACAACCAGGACTCCCTGGCTGGGGCAGCCCCAGAGGAACTACACAGGGTCACTCCCAACAAAGATTCAGCAACAATAGTGTGATCCCACTGGGATCTACTCTTGGAGAGACACCTCCCAAACTCTGAGGATGGCCAGAGGCAACAGTGAAAAACAATCATGAGGTGAAATCAACAGAAAAACTCTGGAAATATGAATAATCAGAGTAGACCAACTCCCCCAAGGATCAATGGGGCAGACACAGCACAAGATCCCATGCACAAACAAATAACTGAGATGTCAGAAATCACATTCAGAATCTGGATAGCAAATAAGATCAAATTAGAATTCCAAGCAGTAACCCAAAAGATATCTTAAGAATTCAATGAATTCAAAGACCAAATGACCAAAGATTTTGACACATTGAGACAAGAAGTTCCAGCCCTCAAAGATCTGAGAAACACAGTAGAATCCCTCAGTAACAGAATGGAGCAAGCAGAAGAAAGGATGTCTGACATTGAAGACAAAGCTTTTGAACACTCCCAAACTCTCAAAAGAGGAAGATAAATGGAGGGAAAAACAAAATCACTTTCTCAGAGAGCTCTGGGATAATTCTAAGAAAACCAATATTCGTCTTATAGGGCTCCCCGAAAGCGATGAAGTGGCTTCACAAGGCACAGAGTCTCTTCTCCATGATATTATGAAGGAGAACTTTCCAGACATGCCAAGAGATTCTGAAATTCAGATAGCAGACAGTTTCAGAACTCCAGCATGACTCAACCCAAATAAGACATCCCCCAGACACATCATAATCAATTTCACTAAAGTTAATATGAAGAAG
>CAUYPK010016860.1:0-25358 GCA_963574355.1 Loris lydekkerianus | reverse complement strand
TTCAAAGGCTTTGTCTTCAATGTCAGAAATTCTTTCTTCTGCTTGCTCCACTCTGTTACTGAGGGATTCTACTGTATTTTTCAGATCTTTGAGGGCTGCAAATTCTTGCTTCAGTGCGTCAAAATCTTTGGTGGTTTTGTCAATAAATTCATTAAATTCTTGAGAAAACTTTTGAATTTCTCCTTGAATTTCTAATTCTGACTTTTGAATTGCTGCTCAAATTTCTAATTCCAAATTTTCCTCAATTTTATTAATCTTGTTTGCAATCCAAATTCTACATTCGATTTCTGACATCTTGGACAGCTGTTTATGAATGGGATCTTCAGTTACATCTGCCATTTCTTTCCTTGGGGAGGGGGGGTTGATCTATTCTAGTTATTCATGTTACCAGAGTTTTTCCACTGATTCCACCCCATGATTGTTTTATACTATTTGATTTTTCCCCTGGAGCTTTGTTGAGGACCCATACAGTGCTATGGCTGGAGAAACTGGTGACCTGTTTAGTGTGGTGGGGCTAAGTGATTCTGTCGTGTTTTCACCTGGTCTCTGCTCGACCCTAGTGAAACAGTTACTCTGGATTCAAGTCTCAGCTGTGGAGAAACACCAGCAATTAAGTCACCCCACCCCCCACAGGCAACAATTAGAAAAGGAAATCAAACCTTCCTACAACCACACACCTAGGGCACCACCTGAATAGTCCTCAGGCAATTGGCTCAGTTAAAAAGGTCCAAATCAATTGTCTCTGTCAGCACCTGTCTCAGGTGGGAGAGTTTAAAAGGTCTCTGGCAACTGGATCACAGGGGTCTGGTGACTACTCTGATATGGCTTGCTCCAAAGGTCCGTAGAATCAGTAGGACCCACCCAGCAAATAGATCAGTCTGGGAAGGTTAATGCCTCCTTCCCCACCTTGCACCTGTTTCACACCCAGTCACTGATAGTCCCGCGGGGCTTTGACCCAGTTGCCTGTAGTGAACAGATACTCCAGGGGTTTACACTGCCTGAATCACAAGGAAACCTATTTCTGCTCAGCCAGGCTGCTGTGCTCTGCCTCCATCTAGCAGGGGGAGGTCAGGCCTGACAACCTCGGGCGTTTGATGGAGGCTGGGGGTGTTCACTCAGTTCCAGCCCCATCCCTGATGATGTTACTGACAGAACAGAACAGAACAACTTTGCAGGAATTTGCTTTTGTCTCTGCTAAATTCCGCTGCAGAAGAGAAGCTGTTTTGAGTTCCCAGAGCCTGCGCCTCAGGCCCTGTCTTTGCTCCTGCAGGTTTGTATTCAGTTACCTGTCAGTTCTAGCCTCCTATCTTCCTTTGTCTATAGGCTGATGATAAATGTGTTTTTCTGCATTTATTGAGATGATAATATAATTGTTGTCTAATTTGTTAGTGGCAAATTGCCTTAATTGATATTTTTAATTTTAAATAACCTTAGCATTTCTTGGATTAGTCCAAACTTAATCATTATGTATGAATGTTTTAAAATATTTGTGGATTTACTTTATTAAAACTTAGCTCATTATTTTTGTATCTACTGATATTTTTATGAGTTAGATTGGCCTGTAATTATCTTTGTCATTATTTGTCAGATTCTGGTGTCTAACTTACATTAGCTTCATAAAAATGAATGGAGTTTATAAATTTTTTGGATTCTTATATCATTTTTATTGATTGTATGTTTCTTTACCTTGTTGGTAAACAAGGTAGATTTGTTTGTTGTGGAATACTTTAAGCTACTGTTCAGCTTATTTTATATAACTCCTGTGCATTCATAGTATCTTCTTATTTTTGTTTAATTTTTATAAGGGAAAAGTTCAAACATATTAAAAATAGTGAATAATATAATGAACCCATGTACCCATTACTCATTTTCAACAATTATCAGCACATGGCCTATTACATTTTGTTTCTAACCTCATCTTTGTCTCTTCTCCCCCTTGCTGTGTTATTTTAAAGCAAATATAAGTTAGTATATAATTTTAAAGTATTTTGGACTGTTTGTCAGTTTTAATCAAGAACATTTACATTTTCATTTTGAAATAATGTTAGCTTTTGAAATTTGCCAAAATAGTGCAAAAATTCTTTTGTACAACTTTCACTGGCTTCCCCAAAAGTTACATAACCATAGTACATTAATGAAAACCAGGAATTAACATTTCTACAATACTATTAACTACCCTATACCCCTATTCAGATTTCACCAAATGTCTAACCAATAGTCTTTTCAATTCCAGGATCCATTTCAGGATTCTACATTTAATTGCAATTATTAATGGTTGTCATATGCCCTTAGTCTCCTCAAATCTGGGACAGTTCCTCAATATTTTCTTGTCTTTCATGACTAGACCTGTTTGAAGAGTACCGGCAGTTATTTTGTAAAATTTTCCTCAATCTGGACTTTTCTGGTGTGTCTTCATTATTAGATTGAGTTTATACATTTTTTGGCAAGAATATCACTGAACTAATGTTATGCCCTTCTCAATGCATCTATCAGCAGCCACAGGTATTGTTATATCTCATTACTGGAGGTGTTAATGCTCTGAGCTCTTGGTTAAGGTGGTATGGTAGGCAGAATAATAACATCTCCCAAAGATGTCAGTGTCCTTATCCCCAAAACCTATACTACTTTACATGGCAAAAGAAATTCTGCAAATGTGATTAAGTTAAAGATCTGAGATGGAGAGTGTTATAAATTAAATGTTACATACCCCCAAAATTCATATGCTGAAATCCTAATCTCCAATGCGATGTTGTTAAAAGGTTGGGCCTTTGGATTTGGATTAGGTCATGAAGGTGGGGCTCTTATAAAGAGAACTTAGAACACTCTGTTCTTCCTCAACATTGTAAAGATACTGGAAGCAGACACTGTCTGTGAACTAATAGCACCTTGATCTTGGTCTTCCAGCCTCCAGAACTGCAAGAAAAAAATGCTCTGATGTTTATTAGCCATTCAGTCAATAGTACTTTGTCACAGCGCCCAAACAGACTAAAATTGGGGGATCATCCTGGATTATTCTGGTGGGTAATCTTTTTTTTTTTTTTTTTTTTTTTTTGAGACAGAGTCTCAAGCTGTCACCCTAGGTGGAGTGCCATGGCATCACAGCTCATAGCAACCTCAAACTCTTGGGCTTAAGCAATTCTCTTGCCTCAGCCTCCAAAGTAGCTGGGACTACAGGGTGTCCACCTCAACGCCTGGCTATTTTTAAGTTGTAGTTGTTGTTGTTTGGTGGGCCCAGGCTGGATTGGAACCCTCCATCTCCGGTGTATGTGGCTGGCTCCCTAGCTGCTTGAGCTACAGGTGACGAGCCTCAGGTGGGTAATACTAAAGGTTATTATAAGTGAAAGAGGGAGGCAAGAGAGTCAGAGTCAAAGGAGAGATATGATAGAGGCAGAGGTCAACGTGGTGCAGGGGTGGAAGTCAAGGACTGCAGACATCTTCTAGCAACTGTACAGGACACAGAAACAGATTCTTTGTAGCTCTTCAGAAGAAAGGCAGCCCTGAGGACTCCTTGATTTTAGTCCAGTGAGACCCATTTTAGATTTTGATGACACATTTGCAGTGTGTTAAGCCACTAACATTTTCTTTTTTTTTTCTGAGACAGAGTCTCACTATGTTGCCCTCAGTAGAGTGCCGTAGCATGACAGCTCACAGCAAACTCAAACTCTTGCCTTAAGTGATTCTCTTGCATCAGCCTCCCAAGTAGCTGGGACTATTGGCGCCTGCCACAACGCCCAGCTATTTTTTTTGTTGTTGTTATTGTCATTGTTGCTTTAACAGGCTGGGGCTGGGTTCAAACCTGCCTGCCCTGGTGTATGTAGTTTGTAGTACTTTTGTACAGTGTCCTCACAACTGAGCTATGGGCACCAAGCCAAATCACTAAAATTTTTATGGAAATTTGTTACAGCAGCAATAGGATACTAATAAATATGGTGACTGCAGATGTCTCTGTAAAATTCCATTTTTCCTTTGGAATTGTGTGAAGATACTTTGAAGTCTACACAGGTCCTATTTTTTTTTTTTCTTTTACTCACTAAATTTAGCATCTATCAATGATTTTTGCCTGCAACAATTATATTATGGTATTTTTCACATAGACGTTTTCTAATTGCATCATTCTTTCTATCTTTATTAATTGGAATTCTACTGCAGCATCTTAAAAACAAAGAGTCAGGGTTTTTTTTGTTTCGTTTTACTTTATGTATGATTCCACCTATATGAGATATCTGGAATAGTCAAAATCATAGAGATAGAAAGTAGGATGGTGGTTGCCAGGGACTGGCAGGAAGGGAAATGGGCAATATTTAATAGATACAGAGCTTCAGTTTGGGAAGATAAAAAAGTTCTGGATGTGGGTAGTGGTGGTGGTTGCTCATCAGGGTGAATGTACTTAATGCCATGGAAATGTACAATTAGAAATAGTTAAATGGGCTCAGCACCTGTAGCTCAAGCGGCTAGGGTGCCAACCACATACACCAGAGCTGGCAGGTTCGAATCCAGCCCTGGCCTGCCAAACAACAATGACAACTACAACCAAAAAAAAAAGAAAATTGCTGGGGGCAGTGCCTGTGGCTCAAAGGAGTAGGGCGCTGGCCCCATATGCCGGAGGTGGTGGGTTCAAACCAAGCTCTGGCCAAAAACTGCAAAAAAAAAAAAAAAAAAAAAAAAACCAACAAAAAAAAAACTACCAGATGTTGTGGAGGTCACCTGTAGTCCCAGCTGCTTGGGAGGCTGAGTCAAGAGAATTGCTTAAGCCCAAGGGTTTGAGGTTGCTGTGAGTTGTGACACCACGGCCCTCTACCCAGGGTGACAGCTTGAGACTCTGTCTCAAAAAAATAATAAAATAAAATAAAATAACAAGAAATAGTTAAATGGTAACTTTCATGTTATGTGTACTTTACCACATTAAAATAATATAGAATAAGTAACTCCCAAATCCTCACAATAAAAAAACTGGGCAAATATGAATGGTACGGCTTAATTACAGTGGTCATCTTTTAATGTACATCTATTACATAGATTTATGTTTATATTCGGTAGTTGTGGCTGGGATGAAGAGGAAACAGTCCACACAATCACCATTTTTGCCATCTGAACCAACACCTTGGTCCAAAATGAGGCCGGTAATTTATTCCAGGGAACTGCTACAAAATTTGGGTAGAAGGATTCAGTTTTTTAAATATATATGTATCAACAGAACACTCTTGTTATAGCTAAAAAATCAACAGTAATCCCTCAGTAATGTCAAGTATCTAGTCAGTGTTCAAATCCCCAGATTGTTCTGATAAAAGTTTTTAGTAATATGTTTGGTTTAAACAAGTAACTACACAGACAGGGTGAACACATTGCATTTGATTAATATGTCTCTTAATATTTCTAAACAACCCCCCCCCCCCATACTTTATTTGTTGAAGAAGCATGATATATCCTGTAGAACTTCTCATATTCTGGATTGCTCGTATTGCATCCCATGGTTCCTCGTTCTCTAGTATTTCCTATAATTTGGTAATTAGCCCTGGGGTTTTGATCAGATTCCATGTCAATTTTTGGCAAAAATGCTTCACGGTTAGTGTTTTGTACTCACAGTCATACATGCCAGGTGCACATAATTGTCTAATTGTTGCTCTTTTTGTTATAATCGGTTTGATCAGAGGATCCAGATGTTATCAGCCCTATGTTCTGTTATAAAATTCTGCCCTTAACTTTTGCCAAGTGGCTTCAGTAGCCATGATATCATCAATTAAATCATTTTGCCACATAGTAATTTGTCTGTTTATGTTTTTAAAGAAAGAATGTATCAGTTAATGAATCAGTCAGAAAACTAACAGAGCCTTAAACAAATAAAAGATGTATTTTTTTCTCTTAAGTTTGGAGGTAAACAGTCCTGGGGGTTGGGGAAGGAGTTTACTGTGTCATTCAAGTCTGTCAGTTTTTTTATGCTTGCTGCTTCATAGACACAAGATGTCCAGTTTCCAGCATCACATCCTTATTCAAAACAGATACTTGAGACAGAAAGAAAGGGTGGCCTAAGTTGTCTTAGTTCTTCTTATTGGGAATATAAAAGTTTTTCTTGAAATCTTTCATAGCTGCAAGAAAAACTGTGAAAGTGAGTTAGTAGATTTTTCAAACTGATAAGGGAAGGTCACAAAAGAGGAAGGGCTTGAGAATGAATGGGCCAGTGAAACAGTGTCACAACACGGGAATCACTGTATAAAAATTCATTAGTACTAACCCAAGGAGTGCAGACTTTCTTCTGTAGAATATTAGGAACCATCAAATTTTTGGTCCACTGACCAACATGCCTGAGTTAGGATTGTAAGGACTGAATCCAGCAGGATCTGAAGGGTGAACTGGGGGACTGGGGCCTGGAGGGTGGGACCCATTCAAGAGGTGACTAGAGCTGTCCAGAGGGGCAATTTAGACCAGGGATTTGTGCCTTAGGACTGTTAAAACCAACCATTTATTTAGTTATTGTGAAAAGAAGAGACAAGCTCTAAAGCCTAGAATTTCTTTATTGTTTTAATTTAAAATCCATCAATCCATTAGGAATACTGCCCGTGCTTGCACAACAATGTGAATGTACTTAATATCACTGAGCTGTATGCATAAAAATGGTGAGGATGGTCAATTTTATGTTATGTGTATTTTATCACAGTTTAAAGGCTCAGAGAAAGATTCAGAGTTAGATATGGGGTAAGGGTAGCAAAAATAAAGAGGGCCTCATTTCACCTCCTTTTAGGAACAATAGCAAACAGTGAAGAGGAGGCATGGAAATAGCACTGGCCTTGCAGTTATAAGACCTGTATTTAAAGCATGTGGATGTAGAGTAGTCTGTGGATGTGAACCCTTATACGTTTCAGTAACCTCTTTCATAATATTGGGACAGTAGTACCAGCCCTGCTTTCCTCACATGGAGGGTATAAGGAATCAAATCAGACTGTAAAAGCAAATAAGTAATAAGCTCTGAGTTTTCACCATTTTGTAGGCTTTACTCTACAGTCTCTACCCTCCAAGCAGGTTCAAATCATTGCCAAGTTAAGCTCCAGCTATGACCTTGAAAACACCAAGTCCCAGCTCTGATCCTACCAATGCCACAGAATTTCGTCTCAAGGCATAAGGCATTTGATATCAAACCAGGGGTGAGGAAGTAGACAGAGAGGAAACAGCATCTACAGGCACGCTTCCCTTTTCCTTCCACTTGTGGGTATGTGGGAAATCAATCTGAATATTCCAAAAGGTCACGCCCTCTGTCTAGACTGTGGCAGTAGTAGCTACAGTTGGCACTAGTTCCATGCTACAGTTTAATAGTTTTTCCACTTGTTTTGAGAATCCAATAATGGAAACATTAAATAAATACAGCATTTGGAAGTATGTAAACCAAAAATAAAATTGTGTGCCCCTTTTGGATGTGGAGTTTAGGAGGAAGAGCTCCATTACTTCTGGGTCTCATATCAACAATGCCTACTTAAAACATGGCAGTGGCTTACAAGGATCTCAACGCTGCACAGCACAGATGGCTTTGGTCACTCGGCAGCTGGTCATCCTTTGCATGGATGATTTTTTTCCCCCTCTTTCCATCCCCTTCTCTCCAACAGGTCTCTCACTGAACATATGCACCAAAGTAGGAGAAGAGAAAAAAGATAAAAAATCATGTAGATGTTCCAAGTACTATCTTCACTAAGGCTTAAATAAGGTAGGATTGAAATCATTTCACACAATTTGCCAATGTCAATTATTTATGACTATTCAGATTCCCATTATGGCAGAAACTGCTGAGTTAGCTCCAGTCCCTAATCTTGGCATTCTAGAAGGATGCTGTTTTCACAGTATGCACCAGGGATGGCTAATAGACCATGTGAATGAGCCAGGAGTTAGTCTGTTGCAGTATTAATGATTATGACTTATATTTGTTTGGGGTCTGAATCAATAATTCGCTCGTCATTGCTTGACTGTTTGAACACAGCCAGGCCTCCATCACCCAGTACACACACACATGTCTGTTCTAGGGTTTCCGAGAAGGCTCAAAGACCCCTGATTCTATATTCTGCCTTCAGCTATCTGGTGCGGAGCTTAGTTTTGGTGATTGGTTTGGACTTTCTGTGATTAAGAACATATTTTTGGTTCTTCAAGGTCTGTGGCTATGGGTGGCCTCTACAGGAAGAGTTGTGAGGTTTTATTTATCAATGTTGGCTACATGGGTTCCTTAATGTCAGCCAAGTTTCTCCCATCAGCCAGAGGAAGAGGGTCTGACACATAATATGTGAGAAAGCAGAGTCATCTCTTTAGTGCCCCCCAGAAGGCTGTGCCAAGCAGCTACTCCCTAGAAGGACGTGGTGGTTTTTTTTTAAGGGGTTTTTTTTTTTTTTTTTTTTTTTGCAGTTTTTGTCTGGGGCTGGGTTTGAACCCACCACCTCCAGCATATGGGGCCGGCCCTACTCCTTTGAGCCACAGGTGCCGCCCGGACGTGGTATTTTCTACGTAGTTATTCATGTAGTGTGACTCAGATGTCAGTGAGAGTCTCAGGAGCTCTTGAAAGCCAGATAAGATTGATTCAAACCTTTTCCCATTGATTGCAGAATTCTAAAGCCTTGGCAGGATTTCTCTGAATTCTTGTCTTTTTTCCTCTCTCTCTTATGATCAACTTTCCTTTGAATTTGTTTCTTTGCCATGTTTTCCTTCTTCTCTCTGCATCTGGCAGCTCTTGTTCATTCCTGTTGTTCCTTTGATTCAAACCAAGGCACAGAGCTTCCTCCTGTCTTCTCCGTCTCTCCTACGCAATGATGAAAACAGATGGTTGCACACAGCAGAAATTCACTGCAACTTTTTAAAATCCACCTTTGGGCCGAGTGCAGGGGCGCACTCCTGTAATCCTAGGACTCTGGTGGGGCTGAGGCAGGATGATCCCTTGAGCTTAGGAGTTCGAGACTAGTCTGGGTAAGAATGAGACCCCCATCTCTACTAAAAATAGAAAAATAGAGGGCATTGTGGAGGATCCCTCTAGTCCCAGCTACCTGAGAGGCTGAAGTAGGAGGATAACTTGAATCCAAGAATCTGAGGTCACTGGGAACTAGGCTGACACTGTGGCACTCTGGCCTGGGCAACACAGTGAGAGTCTGTCTCAAAAAAAAAAAAAAAAGATATATATATATATATATATATATATATATATATATATATATATATATAAAATATTTGCCTTTGTACTGAGGGATTCTGGCTGTGTCCCCTCTCACAGCACTTCTGCCCTTTCTCTTGTGTTCACACCTCCCTCTTCTCTTACCTTCCATCTCTTCGTCTTTGCTTTTCTTCTCTTTCTCAAGAATAAATAACCACAATTTACAACACTGTCACTCCCCTTATCATTTTATTGTTTTAGCTTTCCACATGTGTCTTTAATCTCACTTTTTGACCTCAAACAAAGACAGCTTTTCAGGGGGGAGCATAGTGATTAAGAGAACAAACTTCTGGGGCTCATTCCTTCACTTTACTCGTGTGACCCTGAACAAGTCACTTTGTTTCTCTCTGCCTGTGTCCTGTTCTGTAAAAAGCAAACTAAAAAACTCTATAGGGTTGTAGTGAGTATTAAATGAGTTAATAGCATACATGACATCAGTGGGTAAATGAATAAACGAATTTGGTATATCCATACAATGGAATATTATTTAGCCACAAAAATGAGCACAATACTGCTATCTGCAGTAACATAAATGAACCTCGGAAACATGTTAAATGAAAGAAGCCAGATATTATTTTATACGTATTGTATGATTCTTTTTACAAGAAATATCCAGAATAAGCTATTCCATAAGACAAAAACAGATTAATGCTTGCAGGAGACAGGGGGAGGGCAGGTAGGGGGTGACTACCCAATGACTGTGGGGTGTTCTTCTGACATGATAAAAAAGTTTTGAACTAAAGAGAGGTGATGATTGCACAGCACTGTAAATGCACTAAATGCCACTGATTTGTATATTTTGAAATAGTTAACTATGTGCTATAGAAATTTCATCTAAAAAAAAACACAAACAAATGTAAAGCATTTTGTGCCGTGAAAATATTACAACCCATCAGCCCCTCCAGCCAGCATAGAAGACTGTTAATCTTAGCTGTTTTCAAGACAATGAAAACATCACTAAGTAGTAGGTAGTCTGGGGGAGTCTCAGGCCCCACGGAGGGCATGCCCATTCTGAAATTGCTAAGAAAATAACACTTCATCTTGTTGCAAAGGGAACAAGTAAGAACCTGCCTCATGAAGTAGGAATGGGTAGTTCTTGGTAAGTCTTTAGTTCACTAATGCGGTTCTGGGGATTGAAAGTTGGAAAACTACTGCACTGTTTAAATGTTTCCGGCACCTCTACCCTTCTGCTCCTCATGATCCTAGTGTAGACCCCAATGCCCTTTGCATTGGGATATAATTTACACGCCATGCATTCACCCCTTTCAAGCATACATTTTGGTGGTTTTTAGTAGTCACAGAGGGTAGGATTTTCACACAGTCACTGTCTTTGCTTAGACAGTTGCACTGGCATCTTCACTGGCCTTCCCTGCGTCCTCTCCCAGCGTGTGCTCCTGACATTAGCTGGTCTGATTTTTCTAATGCACAAATTCGATCATGTGGCTGCCCTGCTTCCCACCCTGAAATGGCCTCACAAACTGCCCACCCCACAGTGTGACATCAGCAGGCCCAGCGGGCCCATTCTCAGCCCCTCCCACTTCTCAGCAGTGAACTCTTGGCAGTTTCCCAGAAGCCCCCTGCGCTTTGCACATGCTGTGACTTTCCCTGAAAGTTGGTTTTCCTTTCTCCACCTGCTCACTTCCATTCCAGCTTTAAGATCCCATGGAAACCTCCCTTGCTTTCTAAAGCCTTCATTTGTCTCCTTAGACAGTGAACCACCCTCCCCCCATGTGTCCAGTCGTCTCGCGGACGTGAGGCTCATTCCTATGTGTGTCAGCATCCTGCTCCATCCTGGAAATGCGGCTGCAGAAGCTAAGGGCTAATCAACACCCTGAGCAGCGTGACTCATGGTGTGCCATCCCAAGGCAACTCCGTTCAACCTTCCCCTGCCCCTTCAGCTTTCCCTAGTGCCTGATGAATATTCAAGTAGACTCCTGGCTTGTGAGCACTGATACTTTGTGATACCCCACTCTACCTTCGTGCTCGGTTGCTAAAGGCTGGCTGAGTTCAGGGCCCAGAAAGGTTCACTTCCACACACCAGTCAAGCTCCAATTGCTTTCAAAGTCGAGGCTTTCCCTAATTCTCCCCCTTAATCCCAGAGAAAACCTGAGTTAGGGAACGAGCAGTGTTCAGCTTTGTCTCATGGCTAACTGCATCAGAACCCTTTAGGGTGGCGCTTTGGGGGGGAGAAGAAGTCGGAGGTGACAGAGTTCTTACTTGCCTGGGATACTTATGCGTGGTTTCTTGCTTTCTAGGCTGTCCTGATTTTCCTGACTTATTCTTTCATGTGGTGTATGGTGCAGGGTATAGGCTTGTGGTGCACGATATAGGTTCACGGTGTAAGGTGCATGGTGTAGGTTCATGGTGCATGCTGTAGATTTGTGGTGTAAGGTGCATGGTGTAAGTTCATGGTATAAGGTGCACAGTATAGGTTTGTGGTGTACGGTACATGGTATAGGTTCATGGTGCTTGGTGTAGGTGCATGGTGTAGGTTCATGGTGCATGGCGTAGATTTGTGGTGCAAAGTACAAGGTTCATGGTGCATGGTATAGATTTGTGGTGTAAGGTGCATGGTGTAAGTTCATGGTATAAGGTGCACAGTATAGGTTTGTGGTGTACGGTACATGGTATAGGTTCATGGTGCTTAGTGTAGGTGCATGGTGTAGGTTCATGGTGCATGGTGTAGATTTGTGGTGTAAGGTGCAAGGTTCATGGTGCATGGTGTAGATTTGTGGTGTAAGGTGCATGGTGTAGGTTCACGGTGTAAGGTGCACAGCATAGGTTTGCGGTGTACGGTGCATGGTATAGGTTCATGGTGCTTGGTGTAGGTGCATGGTGTAGGTTCGTGGTACATGCTGTACGTGCAGGCTGTAGGCGCATGGTGTATAGTACCTGGTGTAGGTGCACGATGTGTGGTGTGTGGTGCAGGGTGTGGGTCCATGCTCTATGATGCAGGCGTACGTGCGTGGTGTAGATACCTGTGGTATAGTACATGTTATAGGTACATGCTGTAGATACACAGTGTATAGTGCCTGGTGTAGGTGCTCAGCATATGGTGCGTGGTATAGTATATGATGCATGGTGTACTGGCATATGGCGTGTGTGGCATGGTATAAGGTTGTTTCCTCAATTGTTTGACATTCTCTCTATCACAGGAGGCCCTCAAACACAGCTCCTCTGGCCTATGTGGTGTGTGTGCCTCCATCTTACTGGTTGTTGCCACTCTGCAGCCCCTCAGCACCCTTAAGCTTCTATTTGACCTTTTCTCCTCTCTAGGGTGGCCCTCAGACAAGATCTGATAAAACCCTAGTGTGGCCCTTGACCTGTGACCTCCATATACAATGTCTTCTTCCCTGAAGAGCTCTGGAGTGCCAGGTGGCCGTCTTGCCTTTGCTCCTGCAGTGAGTGGCAGGCATCAGGCCCAAGGTGTCATTTCCATCAGGGGAGACAGAGCAAGTCTCTGACTAGTCCTGTTAACCATCCCCCTTCCCCCCCAAAAAAAAACCTTAAGAGAAGGAGCAGGCTCCCAGGCACCCAATGGGAGGGCAGGAAGCTACATGTTTACTCGTCACTGAAGTCCTCTCTAAAAATTCCAACCTGTCCTCAAACACACACAAAAAAGGTGTTGATAAGGCATTTAAGGGTCATGAAACTCATATTTCCTTGCATATTTTCTTCCTAGACTGGCATCTCCACATAGGAATATCATAACATAATATCATTATAACATAATCATATTATAATACATTAATGATGTGATCATATCATAATATCATAATATCACAATATCATTGTGTCTTGCTTAGATATGGGGTAGTTTAGGAGTGCCCATCTCATAGTCATCTCTGTGCCCCAAGTTCTGGCTTGAACCTCAGGTTGATCTTCATCTCCTTTTTTTTTTCTTTTTGAGACAGAGTCTCACTCTGTTTCCCCAGACATCATAGCTCACAGCAACCTCAAACTGGTCTCAAGAGATCCTCTTGCCTCAGTCTCCCAGGTAATTGGGACCACAGGCACCTGCCACAATGCCCAGCTAGTTTTTCTATTTTTAGTAGAGACCAGGTCTCACTTTTGCTCAAGCTGGTCTCGAACTCCTGAGCTCAAGGACTTCACCTGCCTCAGCTTCCCAGAGTGCTAGGATGACAGGTGTGAGCCACCAGGCCGGGTCTTTGCAGATCAGTTGGATGACTGCAGTTGGGGAGACCAGACTTTTGTAAGGGAAACTTGATTCTGTGCTGAAATGTACCCTGCTGAGTGAACATTCATTTGATGAGTTCCAAACAATTCAACAAAGAAAAATACCTTACTATTTCAAAAATGTAGTTTCATTATTTTAAAATGAGTCAATTACTTGATGTCAGTGTCATGGATTTTAAAATGTCTTAATTGGCATTAATTATTTATTATTCTGAACTGAAAATATTGTCAAAATATCTTCACCCCACTTAAGAGGGAATGCCTGGTCTCCCAAGCACCATCCAGAGGTACCAGTGGGATGCTCATGGGATGTTAATATCCCATAGTTATTTACATTTTATTATTATTTATGATTACAACTGTAATTCCAGATTCAAAATATTTTGAACTTGTCGAGCTGAATTACATAGAATGTGAGAGTCCCTCAGAAATCCCCCAAAGATAATCACCAGAAATGGTCTTTTTGATTACTCCTTATGTCTATATAATCTTAAAATGTTATTGATTTAATATTAGAAATAACAATAGGGGCACAATGGACATACTCTTCTGTAATTTGTATCTTTTTTTTAACTTCACAATACATCTTGACCATTTTTCAATGTCAGTTCACAAACTATTCATCATTCCATTTTTTGGATGTACCATAATTTATTGTTGATATTTTCTGATTATTTTTGGGTTTTCACTATTATAAACTCCTTCAATAAAAAGTCCTTGCAAGTGCATCTTAGTGAGCTGCTCGGAGAAGTTCTGAGGTATACAGTCCCAGAAATGGGACCTAGGCAAGAAAGAATAGGCCCACTTTAGGATATCGCCACATTGCCCATCAATGGTGCACACGCAGACAAGCTGCCTACACCCTCCTTGACATCAGATATCAGTTATTTAAAAAAACTTGGTAATTCTTATAGATGAAAATTATATCATTGCTTTTTAATTTCTTAATTAGCGAGGTTCATAATTTCATATTGTATTTCCTGTTCTACAAAATGCTTGTTTATCTTCCTTTCATTCTTGGGTCAATTTTTCACACTGATTTGTAAGAACTTTTTATTTGTTTATGGTAGTAGGACTACGTAATGTGTAATGCTAAGTATGTTTTCTCAGGTTGTGGTTAAATTTCTTGCCTTTTTTTATGGTATTCTATTGTTGAGAGATAAGTTTTAAATTGTTTTGTAGCCAGATTTGTCGATCTTTTCCTTGATGTTTTCTAGCTTTCACATCCTGTTTCAAAGTCCTTTTCCTCTTGAAGATCATAAAAATATTCATCCATGTTTTCCTTAAATACCTTATGTTAAAAACTCTCTTTTGGAAATTTACTCTGATGTGAGGGAGGGGATGGAATTCCAGGCCTATTTTATAACAGTGGCTAACAGCCTGGCCTTGGGAATCCAAAGTCAGGTTGGTATAAATACAAACTGTGTGACTTGGGCACGGTGCTACGCTCTCTGTGCCCCAGTTTCCTCTTCTGTAAGATGGAGATAACCATAGAACATGTTTCCTATGTGTGTGATGAGAAGTCAATCGGGTGATGCTGGTAGGAGCGTCCAACCTGCCGCCGGCCACCAGCCACGTGTTGATTTTGTGAGCACTTGTTTTGCCTGTCTGTGGCATCGGATATCATGAAAAGTACCGGACCTTTTTTTTTTCTTTGCTAATCAATTTTTTACTTTCTTTAATGTTTGTGTATTTAACGTGTGGCCCAAGACAACTCTTATTTTTTCCAATGTGCAGCAGACAAAAAAATAAGTTTTGACACCCCTGTGTGTAAAACAATGGACTAGGTCAATTGGGTGATGGCTCAGTATGGCTTTGTCATTCTTCATAGCTGGCCTCCTGTCACTCCAACAGGGAGAATCTACCTTTTTTCCACCATTATGAACCGTGACCTGTAAAGGGAACCACACTCTAGGCTCCAGGGTGCACTGTGTTTGTTGTGAGCTCACTGCTATGCGTTCTCCTCTGGGCTGGTTCCTCGCCCACATACCTGAGGTTTGCTGGCTCCCAGCCTGGGGGGGTCTCACCTTCCCTTCAGTACCAGGTGCCTTCTGGCTGCAGTGACTGGTGTGCTCTCCTTCTCTTCCTCTTGCAGTGCTTGCAGCTGCAGCCAGCCCCGCCCACCCTCTATTCCATGTCTATTCATAATTTTTCTTTGACCTTTCCAAGAAGGGTGGGACCTTTTGTCATCTGTACTTTTCAAATTAAAAAAAAAAAAACAAAAAAAAAAAAATAACAACAGAATTGGAGAGGGTTGGATGAGAACTTAAAAGTAAGTGTGATTGTATTCTTAGATCTGCCATACACTGGTCAACTTATGTACCTTCTCAGAGCCCCAGTTTCTGTTTATAACACAAGGACAGGAGTGGCTGCATTTGGGATTTGTTGGAGGAGTGAGTGGAGGTGTACACACCCTGGCATCATGCTCAACACATGGGGACCAGGTTCCAAGTGACGAGCCCTGCCTGTCAGAACCTCTGATTCCAGATCTAGGGTTGGCTTGCCCAGCCAATTGCTTCTCCCAAATCAGGATGGTTAGGAAGACTGGACTGTACACAGAGAGGTCTTCAGACTTCATTACAATCTCTTCCAGCCTTTTCTCTGGGAACTGTTTCTTCTTCAGGGTGCTCCTTCCAGCCAGTAATGTGCCTAAACTGAATGCAACTGCAGCCTACCTGCTTGCTGCTGCTATGCATGCAGCACGCCTTCATTGCCATGGTGATCAGGAGACTGCAGTGTCCAAACACATTCTTTGGCAGCATATGTCTACCAGAGATGGAAAGTATCCAATGAAGCGGTGAGCCTGGCGGAGGAGAGTGGTCCCACCCCAGTCCCTGGCTGTTAGGAGTGAGTGACGTGGCTCTTCCCTGTGCCTCTGGGAAGGCAGTTCTTTGAAAACCCTCCTTGTCAACACCAAACTCCCAAATTTCCATCACTTACAACTGATTTAGGAAAAAAACACCCAAGAGAAGATTATACAGGTGACAGCTGCAAAGCTGGGGTAAAGCACAGGAGGCAGGATTCACTGGGATCATCCAGAACATACTGGTGATGGGACAAGTCCCAGAAGCACCCACAGGGATCCTCTTCTGAGAGATTCTCTTTAAAGACAGAACTAAAAGGTGTCGATGCCTCAAGAGAGCCTCTTGCTTCTAAGATAAGCAATTCTGAAGGTTCTTTGAGTGTGAGGGACAGATAGAAATGGTATCTGTAGGGTTACAGCTGGCAGAGGCTTGTCCCACCTGCAGTGACCCCAGTTTTCTCTCTCTGGGCTCATTCACATGGCCTTCTCAGCCTTCGAGACCTGGAGCAGCTCTGCCTGGGGTCCTGATTTTGATTTGAGTGCCTTTGGCTTCCGCACACGGAGCTCAGCTGCGTTGACTCTGCTGCCTGCCAGCCCTTCTCTGCACCCCTGAGCCCTGACCACAGCTCTCAGCGCAGATTCTGACCTCACACACTGGTGTATGGAGCTGACTTCAGAGGTTCCACATTGGTGATTTGAAAACCCAGCTCATGAGAAGTCATGTTACAAATCAAATGTAGCTGTTGTCAGATCATGACTTATTCTTTTGTTGAAATAAAGTTCATTTTCTTGCTGTTCACAGAGAGGAAATTCCAGACAGGCTACAAGAGAGGGGGTCTTACCAGGCAGCAAGGGGACTCAGGAAGAGCTGGTTAAACACGCCACTCCTGTCTGTAAGTGACATCTCTAAAGAAGAAAGCTAGTGAGCATTGCCCCTCTGGGGAGGAAGTTCATGCATTTCTTAAATTACAAAGGCAACTCTACCTTCATAATCAGAATGGTGTGGGGAAACTCACAGAAAGTGAAGGAGGCCAACCAGGAACCACTGAGCCCAGGGAGAGCCCCAGGGCCTTGAGCCTCCCTGCCTCCCCCCTGTTCTCCTGTTGCCTCCTCTGGCTTCAGCTGTGTGCACACATACTGGGAAGGAGAGAGGACCTCCTCTTCCGCTGGGACCCCCAGCAGAACTGTGAGGACCCTTCCAAGCTGTGGACTATTTCAAACACACGATCTCTAACCAGGCAATAATTAAACTTTCCAGTGAAAGTGAAAGATGAGACAGCCAGGCGAGCTAGGCTTAGGGAGAGCTTTGCTGTCACCGTCTCTCAGAGCTTTGTGCTTGATGGTGGTGCTTAATTAGAATGATCGAACAAATTAGGATGAGCATTAATGGACAGAAGTGATTTTTGTACATAGTTTTATTATCTTATGAAATAAAATATACAAATGAAAAAGAAAACCCAGCTCATGAATCGAAGCCATTTTTTGCAAGGCTTCAATTCATGATCCCCTAAAATCCCACAACTTACAGAACCAGAGGATCCAATGACAGCTCTGCTTTCTGCAACTTAGAACAGTTGTCTTTAACTCTTCCAGGACGCTGGGCTCTTCCTGGGGTGGGGGAAGAAATGAATCAACAGGGCATCCCCTATTCAATTCAAGTGGAAAACCCATTTTCAGCTTTTTTACTTTAAAAAAAATCAAACAAAAAAATGTAAAATTTTCTGTGGAGAAAGTGTTCAGAGGCTAAAATAATGGTGAAAATCACCACTTTTGGCAAATAATTAACAAAAATACCAGTTATATTGAGGTATAATTTGCATACCGTAAAATGCATCTTTTTAGCATATAGCTCTGAGTTCTGATGATCTTAGTCACGTGGCTAACACCACAGTCAAGATGTAGAACATTTCTATTACTCCACAAATTTCCCTCATGACCCTTCTGTTTAGCCACAGGTCAGCCACCCCCCAACTCTGTGGTGTTCCATTCCTGCAGTGTTCCCTTTTCCAGAATGTCATATATGTGAAATCATAATACACGTGGCCTTTGAGATAACTATAGATTCACATGCAATTGTAACAAATAATTCAGAAAGATCCCTATATGGTTTACCCAGTTTTCCTTAATGGTTAACAAGTGACTAAACCAGAGGACATGTCACTGATTCGGCCCAGACTCAGAACGTTTCCATCAGCACTGGGACCTGGTGTCGCCCCTTGTGCCTGCATCCGCTTACCCCCACCCCCCTCCAGCGAACACCATTCTCCTATAATTTCATATTTTCTAGAATGTTATGTGAGTGGAATCAGGGAGAATGTAACCTTTAGGGATGGGCTTTTTGCACTCAGCACAATTCCCTGGAGAGTCACCAGGTTGCTGTGTGCACCAGAAGTTGGCTCCTTGTAATTGCTGAGTAGTGTCCCAGAGTAGTGTCCCAGGGTACAGATGCTGCAGGGTTTGTCTCACTCTTCCCCTAGAGAAGCATCTGAGTTGTTACCAGTTTGGGGCTGTTACGAATAGAGCTGCGCAAACATTTATGTGTAGGTTACTGTACGGATGGGCCTAAGGCTGCATTTCTCTGAGACAAAAGCCTAGAACAACAGTTGTTGCTTGTATTACAGCTGCATATTCAGTTTTTAAAGAAACTGCTAAATTGTTTTCCAGTGCAGTTTGCCTGTTTTTTACGTTCCCACCAGCAATGTAGAGTCATCCAGTTTCTCTGCACCCTTGAAAGCATTTGGTGTGGTCATTATGTTTCGTTTCAGCCATCCCTATAGGTGCACAGTGGTATGGGGTTTTAGCGCATTTCCCTGGTGACTGATGACGCCCCAGGGTTCTCATGTGCTCATTTGCTATCTGTGTGTCTTCTTTGGTGAAATGTCTCTTCACATCTTTTTTCCATGTTCTAGTTGGATTTTTTTTTTTTTTTATTCTTGAGCTTGAGAGTTTTCAAATATGCTTTCTTACTGTCCAGCTTATCTTTTCATCCCCTGACAGGATCTTTGCAAAGCAAAAGTTTTAAACTTTTATCATTATTTCTATCATGGCTTCTTTAAAATCTTTGCTTATTCTGACAGCTTGATCATCTTAACATCTGCCCCTGTCAATTGTCCCTTTCCACTGAGTAGGAGAACTTCCTGAGTCTTCCTAGGCTAAGTGATTTTCTTTATTTTGAACTGGACAATAATAATTTTCATATTATGCAATGAGGATTTCAGTCTTATGTCCTCCCATTGCAGCTGGTGTTTTGTGGCACCTCTCGGGTCTGATTACTGCCAGGTGAGGGGCAATCCGGGCTCACTGCTGGGCCTGCATTGACTTCTGAGAGGGGAAGCTTCCTTGTTACTGTGCAGGGTGGGAGTTCTGACTCCCCAGCGGTCCCCACTGTCTCTGTGGTGGGGGTGCCCTCGTTACTGTTGGGAGACAGTGAACATCCTGACTCTCCACTTGGCCTCCTCTGACACTGCCCCAGTGCCAAGGGGAAGAGGCAGGAGGCCTCCTTATTTGGTTCCCACTGACACTGGGGAGCTGGGGTTTCGTTACCAACTGGCAGGGATGGACGCCCAGGCTCCACACTTGGTTTCCTTTGACAGGACCTCAGGCAGGTGTTAGGAGTATCCTTACAGTTTCACTGTAGTGGGGGCTCCTCACCAGGTCTTTGGTGGCAGGAGTGGGTGGGGGGCACAGTATTTTTCTGTTGTATTTAGTCAAGTAGAGTTGTTACTGTCTAAAATTTTTCTGTCCTGCTAGGCTGCCCCTTCCCTGGTTCTTAGGCCGGTGAGTACAGTTTCTTCTTGGGGCCTTTCTCATCCATGATCATAGGTATTCCCAGAAAGCTGCCTTCCTCTGATCCAGGTACAAAAAGAAAACCCAGTGCCATTCCTCGGGTCCCAAGGTGTCTAGCCAGTTTGCAGCCTTCTCCCTGCCTTGCAGAATCTCATGTTTATTTTACAAATACATAATGTTCAGAGTGTTTATTTGTATTTAATGAGAAGAATAGGGGTAAATACATCCACTCCATTTTCCCAGAAGCAGAAGTCCCAGTCTGGAGCCTTTTGAGTCAGACTTCTTTTACTCCATGTAATGCATTTAAGATTCATAAGTCAATTCAATGAGTTTTGACAAAGTATTCAGTCGTGTAACCTCCATCACAATCACAATATGGAACATTTTTATACTTGCAATCCCCAAAACTTCCCTCTGGGGTATTTTTTTAAATGAAAGCCTGAATGTGTTCCTGGTGGAGTCAGCATCCCAGAAGACCTGGATGGCCCCACGTCTTGCTATTCTCAGTCTCATGGAACACTCTCACTTGAGTGTGGGCTGGACTCACAATAGACATGATGATTTGTCACTCTATGATTAAGTTACAGAGACTCCAGCTTCCATCTTGGGCACCCTCTCTCTTGGATACTTCCCTCTGGGAGAAGATAGCTGCTCCTCCCTGAGGATACTTAGTCAGCCTAGCAGAGAGGCCCAGATGGCCAGGAACTGAGGTCTTCAGGCATTGGCCCAGCACATGAGCTTCCTGGAAGCAGCCCCACCCCCACCCCTGCAGAACCATCTGCAACTGCATTCCTGGCCAACAGCTGGACTGCAACTTCAGGAGAGACTGAGTCACACCCCTCACCAGAGACCCTGAGTCAGACTCACTCTGGATTCAAAACCTCAGAGACTGTGTGAGATAACACATTTCTGTGTATGAAGCTGCTAAGTTTGGGGATAGTTGATGCCCTCTTGAGTCCTCCCCTTGCCCAGATCTGATCTCCGTTCCGAGGCCCCACTCCGCCCCTCTCTTCTCTCTCCATGCTCCAGCCACGTTGGCCTTTTGGGTCCCCTGCCTCAAGAACTCCACACCAGGAATTTTCTGATCCTCCTCCAGCTCCCCCGCAGTTCTCACCCTCAGTTAATTGTCCTGTCCTAGCAGCCCAGG
The DNA here is from genome assembly GCA_963574355.1 of Loris lydekkerianus. Lineage (NCBI taxonomy): Eukaryota > Metazoa > Chordata > Mammalia > Primates > Lorisidae > Loris > Loris lydekkerianus. Next base: position 4,253 of record CAUYPK010016860.1, on the reverse strand, counting down.
CATGAGGACAAGAGGGACGAGCCTCCCTGTGAGCGGCTATTACAAGGCTGTGGCAGGGACGGTGCTCAAGAGGCTGATGGCTGAGTACAAACAACTCTGGAAGGAATTGTGGCAGGCCCCATGAATGAAGAGATTTCTTTTTGAACAGGGGGCATTGATCATGAGCTTTTGAGTTTGGTGTTTTTCCTGCCATTCTGAATTTCCTACCTGATTACCTGTTAAGGCCCCGAGGACGAGATTTACCTGTGGGATGTTTTATCCTAACATCTGCCCGGATGTGAGAGTCAGCATTTCCATCCTCCACGCCTTGGGTAACGACCCCATGGGCTATGAGGCCAGTGTCGAGGGGAGAGGCCCTGTGCAGTGGGGGAAGGATCCCGCTGTGGGAGGCGAGCACGCTGGCAGAGCGCCGCGAGGAAGTGGAGCTAACATGGATGCGTCTGAGATGTGGTGAGCAACCGAGAGCAGTTTTCCAAGATTGTCGAGTGGGTCATGCAGAAGTCCCTGGTGCCCACGTGTGTGCACAGACATGTGCTCCTGCACACGTGTGTAAGCACACGCTGCCAGCAGTTCCAGCGTCTTCCTTGGGAACCCTTAGTGACGGTGACACTCTGTGCTGGTATTCAAAATGGCAAACTTGAAAGAACCACAGCATCTTTCTTTATTTTTTATTTTTTGTAATTTCCTCACCCCAAACAGGTTTCTCTTGTGAAATTATTTTTTATGTAGAATATTGATGGCTTACTGCAGCTTTAAGTATTCCTCACAGGGTGGTTTAGGTAGCTTGCTAAAGCTGTCATCACTACCTCTCCCAGCTGAAGTGCTGACAAAACCAGCTGTTCACAGCTTCCTGTGGATGCACTTCCTTCCTGGGGTCAAGGGGGATGTATGTGCCAGGCCTCCAGGGGATTATGGAATCCCCACAGAGCTCCTTCTGAAGACAGCAGCACCCTGCAGCTGAGGCACAGGAAGGGGCAGCGATGCTCCTGGGGTCCCTCCTAGTGTTCTCTGCACCCACAAAGAGTTTCCCTCCACAAGAGTTTTTTTTTTTAAGACAGAGTTTCACTTTGTCACCCTCAGTAGAGTGCTGTGGCATCATAGCTCACAGCAACCTCAAACTCTTGGGCTTAAGTCATTCTCTTGCCTCAGCCTCCCTAGTAGCTGAGACTACAGGCACCTGCCACAGTGCCTGGCTATTTTTAGAGGCAAGGTCTTGCTCTGGCTCAGGCCGGTCTCAAACCTGTGAGCTCAGGCAATCTACCCATCTCAGCCTCTCAGAGTGCTGGGATTACAGGCATGAGCCACTGTGCCCGGCCTCCCACTTTCTTTCTGATCTTGTAGTTTACAAGCAAGTGTTTTTCTCATAATCTAGTTATATCTTTTGCATTGGTTGAGTATTATCCATCACACTTAGAAATATTTAGAGTTTGTCTTTCCTTCCATTCTGAACACTTACCATAATTGCAATTTTAATCCTTGTTTAACCTGTCTGTCTTATTGGAGTGGAAGCTGCTTTAGGGTAGTGACTGTGTGTGTCAGGTTCCCAGCTGTGTTCCACGTGCCAGGTGTGAGGCTGGCCCCTTGTGTACAAGTTGAATGGATAGAAGCAGGAACTTCTCAATAATGTAGACATGTAGGTTTGAGGACAGAACATTTCCTGTAGCTCTCCAAGAAATTTGCCCATTTCTAAACAGAAAGTGTATGAGTTCTTAATGAAAACAGACAAAATAATAAAAATAAAGGTACTAACTACAGGCAGAGGATGTGACCCTTCACCCAGGACAACTGTCCTCAATAAAGAGTGACCCAGAAAGGTTTTTCAAATTACTGTTCTTGGAATCCTCCTGGGCCAATTGCATCAGAAGCTTGGGCATGGGGGGTGGGCCTTGGGGTTTAGAGCCCTGAAAGGACCTCCAGGGAAGACCCTGGGGATGGTCATTTGCTTGAGAAAATCAGGAATATTCACCAAGGGCCATTCCTGCCCATTTGCTCCTGAAGAAATTTCTGTCATGGTTCTCAACAAAATGAAAGAAACTGCTGAGGCTTATCTGGGAAAGGTTCCCCACAGTTGTTACCACACCAGGCTATTTCAGTCCTGCCCAGTGCAAGCAACACTGGCCTGACTGCTGAACTCAATGCTATGAGGATTGAGGGATCTGCAGGATGAAACTTTCAATGTGTCTCTTCTCACCATTGACAACATTGTCTTCAAAGTCATGGCCACGAATGGAGATGTTTATCTGGGTGGAAAAGATTTGACCAGTGTGCTCTGGAGCACTTCATCAAGCTGTACAAAAAAAGACCAGCAAGGAGGTTAGGAAAGCCTCAAGAGCTCTGCAGAAACGGAGCATGCACTAGGCAAGGCCAAATGGCCGTCTTCTCAACATTAACCAAGGTTGGAAACCGAGTTTTTCTGTGGAGGAGAGGATTTTTCTGAGACCCAACTCAGGCCAAATACGGAGAGCCTATACACTCTTGAAAAGAAGTTCCTGCTTCTCTTCATTCATCACATGGATCTGCTCCAGTCTGCCATGAAGGCTGTTGTTGGAGTTGTTGGAGGATTCTGGTTCAAAGACATCAATGAAAGTCTGCTGTCAATGAAATCGTTCTTGTTGGTGGCTCCACTCTAATCCCAAAGATTCAACAACCAGTTAAAAGGTTCTTCAACGGCAAGGGGACAGCCTGTAGTGTGAACCCAGATGAGGCTGTAGCGTGTGGTGCTGCTGCCCAGGCTGGTGCGCTCTCTGGTGAGCAAGGTGCAGGTGACCTGGTTTTACATAATGTATGTCCCCTTACTCTTAGTATTGAAACTCTGGGAGGAGTCATGACCAAACTGCCTCCAAGGAACACTGTTGGGCCCACCAAAGAGTCTCAGATTTTTTCCATAGCTTCTGATAAGAACCGTTACAATCATAGTCTATGAGGGTGGATGACCCCTGACAAAAGACAGCCATCTGCTAGGTGCATTGGATCTGAATGGAATTCTCCCTTCTCCCCATGGGGTCCAAGAGATTGAAGTCACCTTTGAGGTGTATGTGAATAGCATTCTTCTAGTGACAACTGAAGACAAGGGTATTGGGAACAACAAGAAAAAAGTCATCACAATTACTGATGACGATGACCACAATCGCCGGACACCTGAAGAAATCTAAAAGATGGTGAATGAGGCCAAGAAGTTTGCTGAGGAAGACAGAAAACTCAAGGAGCACCTGGATGCTGAAAAGAGTTGGAAAGCTATGCCTCTTTTCTAAAGATCAAATTGGAGATGAGGAAAAGCTGGGACATAAACTTTCCTCTGATGATAAGAGGACCAGGCAAAAAGCTGCAGGAAAAAAGGTGGAATGGCTAGAAAGCCACCACGATGCTGACCTTGAAGACTTTAAAGCTAAAAAGAAGGAACTAGAAGAAATTTTCTTCAGCCAATTATAAGCAAACTGCAGGGAAGGGCAGGCCTCCCCCAACTGGTAACAAGGATACCGCAGAAAAAGATGAGTTGCAGACACTAATCTGCTAGTGCTATAATACTGTCAACACTGGACTCAGAAACTTTCATTAGGAAATCATTGAGAGAACTTAAGTCTGTAATGCAATTGGAGTTTTCACCTCCGAAGCTGAAAACAACACAGCCCATGGCTGTTCACTGCTTTCCATTAGTGATTGCTTATTTGTCTTTGAGTGGGGGGAGAGAAGGAATTCACACAGTTTTTGGCCGCGGCCAGGTTTGAACCTGCCACCTCTAGTATATGGGGCCAGCGCCCTACTCCTTGAGCCATAGGCGCTGCCCCTGGAATTTTCTATCTTAAACATTAGATAAAAAAGCTTGGTTAAGGTGTGTTCACCATGAAAATGTTCCATTTAAGGATTGGGCCATGTGCATCTGGAATAGGAACTTTTTTTGTTATTATTGTTTCAGGTTAATTGAGGGTACAGTGAAGTAGGTTACATTGTTTGCATTTATTAAATAAAGCCCCTGCCCTCAAGAGGAGTGCCATGTACACTTTTTTCTACCATAACTGACAGTAATAAATGCTTGTTTATTTAAAAAGAAAAAAGTGGATGGTTTGGATTAAAGATGGCGGCTGAGTAACAGCTTCCCTGCAACTGGGCATGGCGAGTCTGGGGAGACAAGACTCCAGACATCTCTGGCCGGTGGGATCTGCCTATGATCATCCCTTTGAGGATACAGGGAGCCAGAAAGGGACTTCTGGACCCAAGGAGGAGGACAAAAACTGTGGAAAACTGGCAAGTGGCTG
>CAUYPK010016859.1:0-16578 GCA_963574355.1 Loris lydekkerianus | reverse complement strand
TTAGTGAATGCAGAATATGATTGTCTTAACACAATAACTAAGAAAATGCCAGGAATGCTATGTTAACCAGTGTGATGAAAATGTGTCGAACTGTTTATAAAACCAGTGCATGGTGCCCCATGATTGCATCAGTGTACACAGCTATGATCTAATACTAATTAAACTAAACTAAACTAAATTAAACTAAATAAAGCAACAAAGTATTCAATTATGTATGCTTCTGTATGTATCTTACATATGTGATTATGTATGGTTACATATAAGTAAAATGGATGACAGCAATGTTACAAAGGACAGTAGGGAGGATTATTCAGTTGTTATTTAGTTTTTATAAGGTTCTCACACTCTCTGTGCAGCAGTATAATGTTATTTGAAAGTGAATTTGCATTAGCTATAAATGTATGTTGCAAACTCCAGGGACAACACTAAAAATGTTAAAAACAAGAAGTATAACTGATATTCTAAGAATGGAGAGAAAATGGAATCATATAAAATGCTTAATTAAAACCACAAAAGGCAAAACAAACAAAAAAAAAAGAGTGGAAAATGAAACTAGGAACAAAGAATAAGGGCAACAAACACAAAACTTTATGACAGATTTTAATTCAACTCTATCAATGACCACTTTGCATATTAATGGTCTAAATGCACTAATTAAAAGATAGATATTGTCAGAATGAACTAAAAAACAAATCCTAACTGTATGTTGTCTATAAGAAAGTCGTTGTAAATGTGAAGACACATATAGATTGAAAGTAAATGGATGGAGAAATACATACATACTAACACTAATCCAAAGAAAGCAAGAGTAGCTATATTAATTTTAGACAGATCAAACTTAAAGGAAAGAAAGGTTATCAGGGATAAAGAAGGACATTATATAAAGATAAAAGGCTCAATTCTCCAAGAAGACATAACAATTGTCAACATGTACATGCCTAGCAACATAGCATCAAAATATATGAGGCAAAAACTGATAGAACTGCAACAAGAAATAAATGAATCCACCCTTATCGGTGGAGACTTTAACATTGCTTTATCAGAAATGGATGAGTACAATAGGTAGAAAATCAGTAAGGACATAGTTTAATTCAGTAACACCATCAATCAACTGGATATAGTCGACATTTAGAGACTATTTCATCGAACACCTGCAGAAGCAAATTTTTTTTTTTTTAATTGAGACAAAGTTTCACTTTGTCACCCTTGGTAGAGTGCCGCAGTGTCACAGCTTACAGCAACTTCCAACTCCTGGGCTCAAGTGATTCTCTTGCCTCAGCCTCCCTAGTAGCTGAGACTTCAGCCGCCACAATGCCTGTCGTTTTTTTGCTTGTTTGTCTAGCAGGCCCGGCCTGGGCTGGGTTTGAACCCACCAGGAGCAAGTGGAGCAAGTGGCCAATGCCCTAACCACTGAGTTATGGGCACGCAGAATGCAAATTCTTTCCAAGTTCACACATAACATTCACCAAGATAGACCACATTCTAATCTAGGCTGTAAAACACACTTTAACAAGTTTAAAGGAATAGAAGTCATATAATGTCTGTTTACAGATCACAATGGAATTAGGGTAGAAATTAACAACAGAAAGATAACCAGAAAATCCCAAAATACATGAATATTAAATAAAGGTAGTGATCATAGAATGTGGACTCTTTTTCTCTGATAAAATAGACAAAATAGCAGACAAAAAAATAACACAAAGCATGTTGGCCTTTGCAACTCCCTGGAATTTCATTTTTGCATAATCCAATAACACCGTTTCTCATCTAGTGATCTCCTGGATTTTCTTTTTCTTAATTAAACTAGACATTGTGGTAAAATACTTATCAAATTCTTAATGATTTTTAGCTCCAGTGCTAAGACTCTCACTTGCATCACTCCGTGTAACCATGACAACCTCGCCATGAAGTAGATATTATTATTCCTGTTTTCCAGATAAGAAGGAGAGGCATGAGGGGCTAGTGTCAGTGTCAGCTTCTGGTTCATAGCAAGTGCTTAATAAGTAGTAGGTATGATTATTGTTATTGTTATTATTTGGGTTTCTTATTGTGGAAATATCCCAAGGGAGAAGTAGAGAAATTGCTTCTATAATCCAGAGAACATGGTAATGAACTGCCATGAGCAGTCATTGCAGATTGAAAGCACAAAAAATGGTCAAAACAGGGAATTAATTCTCAGAAGACTAATTTGTATATGTGTGTGTGTGTATGCCTATTTATAGGAGAAGTAAAGCATAGTGTCCTAAAAATTATCATAGGGGCACAAAGGAAGCACAGAGGAGGGAACCAACCCCATGAAGGAGGTAGCATCTGAACTGAGCTTTAATGGAGAGTTAGGATTTACTGTGTATGTAAAGATAGAGTATAAGACACATCTGGGGAATGGTATACTATCTAGTGGCTGTGCTTTCCTGTCCCTTCTAACATTCGGTTCTAGTTTTAAGCTCTAGCTTCTCTCAGCTTCTGGTCTGTTAAGATGACCCCCCACTCCCATACACATCACAGGAGTGTCCAACCTGTAGCCTGGAGGACTTTTTTTTTTTTTTTTTTTTTTTGGTAATCAGCTTTCGTTAGTGTTTGCATATTTACTGTGTGGCTCAAGACAACTCTTATGCTTCCAATGTGTGACAGAAAACAAAAAAGATTGGACACTCCTGAATTCTAGAACCTTCTTCACTTATTCTCAACTTGCTTTTATTCTGATTCATTTGCCATAATCTAAAGTTCTAGTTTTGTAATCTTGTCTTAAATCTTGTTTCTGGTCTTTTGAACTTTCTGTTTGTTCTTGGCAATTATGAAAACATGGTGTCCGCTATCTCCTCAGTCTTGGCTCATCCCTTTGGCTTTCATTACCAGCTTCTGCTTTGAAGTAGGAATCTCTAATCTTTAATTCTAGTTCTTGGTTACCCAACTCCTTCTCTACTTCCTGTCTTCCTCCTCATGCACTGCCCCATCATCCCACATATAATCTATTTTAATGGATACAGGAGATCAAAAGAGATTTAAAAATTATACCTCCACTTCAGATTTTGTCATAACCTGAAGCTGATTGCTCATACCCTCATTTGTTCATAGCCAGAATTAATTTAATCATTAATTTCCCCATGATGAGCAGCTACATTATCATCAGCATCATTATCTTCTGGATGACTTTAGTTTCTCCTTAAATGCCCTCTTCTACGGGGAGTTAAAATCCCCCTGTATGAGTCTCTTAAGTAGCTAAAAAACACCTAAAAATCAACAGTTTTGAGAAGGCAAAAATGAATGTTTCAAATATATCCTTTCTATTTTTGGATGCCTGTTTATCAGCATGGTGATTTGAAATTTGGGGGATAATATTAAAGAAGTTGTGTTTTTAAGTTAGAAATCTCTGGAGTTATTACAAAGGGATACAGTAGATCATGAATATTTAATGACTGAATATATTGCTTTAATAGAAACTTTTGGTTGCTTCTTTGGTATCTTCTCTCTTTCTTTCTCTTTCTCTCTTTCCCTTTCTCCCCTGCTATAGTTATTCCAAATTATTTTCTACTGGAACTAATTTCTAGACTCCAAGTAGTATATTAAAAGAGTATTAATTTATTTTTTGTCCTGCACTTTCCATTATTTTGACTTAGGAGGAAACGCTGTTGCTGCTCTTTCCATATACACTTGACATTCACACTTGAGTTCATCCTTGGTCCAGTCATGGCGCAAATAGGAAATACCATAGAGTTAACACCCTTAGAAGCAGCCCTCAACCAACTATAGACTTCCTCACCCCTTAGTTAGGATAATGCTGAGGCTGTACTCAGTAGGATTAGCTGTAGTTGCCCACAGTGCTACTGTCTTGCTAACACACTGTATTGGCTTCCTTTCTCTGTCTCATATATTCATTCCACTTCTGGTGTTTCCTAAGATAACCTTCCAAATAAACTGTTTTTACTTGGATCCTAGATTGAGGATCTCATTTTGGGGGACAACCTAGCCTAAGACAGTATTCTCTATGGCTTTCCCATGTTTCATAAATTATAATTATCAAAATCTTTAGTTGATGTAATAAATTCCCTCATACCATGGCCTAAGGCACACTCAAAATTAAACATGGTGCTTGCTTCTCAAAGGACTTTCAGGTCAATATGATTTGGATATCTCATGGCAGTAAAAGCATTGCCCCTAATCAAGAGTTATTTGGTGGGATAGCACTTTATGATCAATGAGAATATCTGGAGGATGCTTTCCCACACTGGTCCATTGTGCCCAAGAACTTCTTCCTTGGGCAGCACAATACAAATGCCCCATCTCCCTTAATTATGATCTCAGTTTCAAAAATCAATGCATTTTTAATTAACTGAAATAAAGACCAGTGCAAGAGAAAAGGTAGTCCATTTTATAACTTTCCACATTTAAAAGAGAAGGTCCCATTAAACGATCAGAATAGTCGAAATCCTAGAAGATACATAGTAGTAGAGAGAATCTGACTTTAGACCATTTAAACTAGACACGTAGGGTGGCGCCTGTGGCTCAACAAATAGGTTCAAATCTGGCCCCAGCCAAAAACTAAAAAAATAAATAAATAAACTAGACATGTGAGGCATTTTGCCTTGAGCATAAAATACACAAATACGCTTACGGCTGGTTAATGAACAAACAACTTTCATTTTAGGCACAGACCAAGAAGTAACAATTTGTTTGGCTGTTAGATTTTGAGAAACAAACTCAGGGTCTGACAGCTGCATTATTCAGTATGAAAAGAATTTTTGAGGAGAGGAAACACACATCTATTTCCCCACATTTGAAAACTTTTTTTGTTAGTGAAACAGCTCATTTACATTCCCCTAGAGAAAAGTGTGCTATGCAAACTTTAAGAATCAGACTTGTATTTCAAAATTCTTAAAAATGTGCTCTCACAGGAATGGAGAAGCAAGAATCTAATGTACTCAATTCTAATAGGAAGGCAGTAGATGAGCTAATACAAGGGGTGGGGTAGGGGAAGGAGGGATGGAGGGTCACGGTGTATGGCGCACCTCTTGTGGGCAGGACCCAATTATAAGAGGGACTTTACCTAACAACCGCAGTCAGTGTAACCTAATTCTTTGTACCCTCAATGAATCCCAAACAAACAACAAAAAACCCCAAAACGCTCAATTAATGAAGATTAATCACTCTCATTCAATTACACAAAAGGCGAGACCAAGAAGAAAGCTGGAGGGGGACCACCAGGAAAAGCTCAATTGAAGTTCACCATCAAGTGCCCTACCCAACTCATTTTCCCTCATACCATGGCCTAAAGGCACACTCAAAATTAAACATGGTGCTTGCTTCTCAAAGGACTTTCAGGCCAATATGATTTGGATATCTCATGGCAGTAAAAGCATTGCCCCTAATCACTCCTTATCACTTATCACTTTACTCATCACTCCTTATCCCCCTGGTTACCCTCTAAGGATTGTCCAGCCCAAATATAGATCCATACACAGTAAAAATAACACCAAAGACCCAAACCCTCACCCTGGGAAGTGCGAGAGTTTCAGTACTCTGTGCATGTCAGGATAAAGGTAGTTACCTAAGCCTCCTATATAATGGTTGCACCTGGGGGAACTGAGGTTCTTGGGGTCTCTGGGGTAAAGGATGGAGCTCATGTTTTTCACAAATGAATGTTCATGAGGACTATTTTGAATAGTTGATGGACAAAGCTAATTGCAGACAACTAATGGGAGTGGAAAGGCATTCAGGATTGCCAAGTCCTTGCATCTGTACTTTAATACTTAAAGTAGAAAATCTAAGCAAGTACAGGCATCCATGAACCCCAAACTCTCATGACTGATGCAGTGCCACACACCAAAAATTGCACCAAATGGATTAAAGAAATAATGTTTTTTTTTTTTTTTAAAGGAATAAAAGAAAACATGGGTGAATTCTTTTATAACCTTGGAATGATGAAAGCTTTTCAAATTATTACTCAAAATCCAGAAGCCACATAGGAAAAGATTAGATTACATAGTACACATTTAAAAAACCCTAGTCTTCATGGCTAAAAATACAAAACGAAAAGGCACAAGACAAATGACAAAATGAGAAAAGGTTTTGCAAATTATATCAGATGATAAAGACTTTTGATATATCTAACATCCTAAAATCTATATGAAAATCTATATGAAAAAACCAAGAACAAAACAGGAAAATGAGCAATACAGCAAAAAAAAATATAAATAGGGCTTTGACCATCTAAAGAGATTATCAAGTTCACCAATAATAACAGAAATGCAAATTAAAATTCAGTGAGAGACCATTTCTCATCTATCTGATGGGCAAATTTTTCAAAGCTTGACACTGCACTCCTCTCTGAGAGGAATTCCAAGCGTACATAAAACAATGCCAGTAGGAAAGCAAAGCTATAACTTCTTTGGAAGGGAGTTTTCTAACCTCTAGTGAAATTACAGATGCCTTTGCCTCCTTAATTTAGGAATCCCTCCTCTAGGAATTTATCTAAAAGATATTCCTGCACATTTATGAAGTGATACACGCACAAAGTTGTTAATTATAGCATTGTTTGTAATACCAAACATTTGGGTGAAACCCCCAAACATCCACAATACAGGATGATAAAATAGATATGCATAGATCAAAACAGCTTTGGCATGGTCATGCCTTCTGTACACCCTGAGAAATAGACAAAAAAAGACACTGACATAGAGTGGTCTCAAGGTATTTTGTTGTGACAAAGCAAAAGATGTAGTGTGCTATATTCTGTGCAACAAAGGGGCAGGAGATAAGAATATACATATTTGCTTCCATTTGCAGAACGAAAGGCTGGTATGATAAACAAAAAACTTATCAAAATGATTGCCTCTAGGGAGCGGGAGGTGGAAGGGAAGAGAACGGAGGGAGGAAGCTGGACTTACTCAAGTTAACATTTTCAGAGTTTATACTTTGAAACATGTTGATGTTTTACATATTCAAAAACATAACATTACCTCAGAATGTTAACAGATGCCTAACATGAAAATGAAAGGAGATAAATGCTCTAACTCTGTTTAAAGTTGGTAACATAGTCACATAGAGACAAAATATGTTTCAAGAGACTTCAGAGGATGGCACTTGGACTGAGCCTTCCCAGTGTGCATTCCCTGCTGGGTGGGAGAGGGCAGCGTGAGCTCCGAGAAAGTGAGCTGTCATTGTGGGGGATGAGAAGATTTTAAGGGAGATAAGATCCTGTTAGCATTTGAAGGGGCTGAAACAAAAGTACAATGGATGGCTACATGCTATATGCCTAAATACTTCAGGCTGTCAGTCAAGCTAACAAACTGTTAAATAAAATATGTTCTTTCCCACTGGTTTGACAGATAGGTGCATACCTTCACCATGACCTGGAAGGCCAGGTTTGAGTGCAGGCTTCTTGGACTCCTTGGGTTCCACATCACATCATGGCGGCATAGAGGCTCACCCCTTTTCTCTGCTCACTTTAGGATCTGTCCTGCACTGAGAGGATAGCCATGCACATGTGTAGATACCCCAGCCCACGTATTAAGGCTCCATTGACCCCACCCCAGCAGAGAGCAATGGTTTTGGCCACCCCTTGAACCTGGCATAGTGCATAGTAGCTGGGGAGTCTTAGAAAAGATGCTTGCTCAGGCTCTGGAAGCAGGCTTTAAGGGCTTTTGGGCAGGAAATTCTAGAATGTGGGGTCTCCAGAATGTGTTCTAGAAAAGAAAAGCACTGGTTCGAAGTAGGCACATCCCCTTGATGCCAGTGAGACCCCCCCACTAAGTAAGTGTGGGGGGAGAATATGTCTAGATGATTTATTGCAGTATACATTTATGCTATTCACCCATATAATCCGCTTCTTTTATTTCAAATAGGCCCCAATATTTCTTTCCTTCAGGGATTTTTTTGCAGGCCACAAAATTTTAACTTGTTCATGGGAGGTGAAGAGATGAGGTGAGACAGAGGCAGATGTTTTTGAGGACAGCAAAAAGGAGAGGAGTAGAGATTGCTTGTGGACTGGAAAATATTTGGAAGTTGTACATCCTGGAGGAGTAGGCAATTTTTAGAAAGAAGAGGGGACAGATGTGTGCTCGGGCCACCATGTTGAACCTTCTGGTGATAATCTTCAAGGCTGTTTAGAAGGCTAATGGAATATGGTTTTGCATTTAGACCATTTAACAGTGGAACTCAGTACAAGGAAGCAACTTGGAGGTTTGTTTTTAACGAGGAAAAATGCGTAACTGGTAGTGGTAAGAAGGTCTATACTCTCAATGTACCAAAATTTTAGCAATTTAATGTAGTACTATTTATCTGACCTGATCATCAGCTCAACATACAGGCCGTGTGCGAGATGCTGTACGTACATGCAGGTAAACACAAAAGAACATTCTCTTTCTTCACTGAAAATATTCCTGATGTGCACCGCCTTGCCTACTAAATAAATGGCCCCATTCTTGGTGAATTCTAACCCATCCCAGGTTTTAAGTGTGTCTAGCAAAGTCTAGCAAAGTGTGTGTGAGCGTACATTTGGCTACACAGTAACTTAGAGTCATGCTATTTAAAGTGTGATCTCAAAGTAATCTGTGGACTGATGCTGATCCACAAACTATAAGGTAACATCCCCAGTGAATAAGTACAGAAATTAGGACCAAGTGCCTTAGAAGCATTGAAAAAGCTGCAACATGGATGACTCATGAAAATGTTATGCTAAGTGAAATAAGCCGGGTGTAAAAGGACATATACTGTATAATTCCACTTACATGAGGTATCTAGAGTAGTCAAATTCATTGACCCAGAAAGTAGAACAGTGGTTACTATGGGCTGATGAGTAGAGAGAGACATGGAGAGTTATTGTTTAATGAGTACAAAGTTTTTGTTTGGGATGGTGAAACAGTTCTAGAAATGGCTGGTAGTGATTATTGTACATTATTGTGAATATACTTCATGCGGCTAAATTATATATTTTAAAATGGTTAAAATGGTAAATTTTAGTTATATATATATTTTACCATAGCAAAAATTATTTTTCAAAAGCCATTTACAGAAGGGGAGGGAGAAGAGCAAGATGGCTGAATAGAAACTTCCAGTGATTGTACACCATATGTAACAACTATCCACACAAGCAAGCAGCTCCAAAACAACCAAAAATCAGGTCAGTGATCATACTACCTGGTTCCCACATTATAGAAAGTAAAGTGACACTGAAGAGGGCAAAAAAGACAATCTTGCATCACCTGTGTCACCCCTGCCCCATGGCCTGGCAATGCCATGCCAGCATATCAGATGAAGAATCTGTGCACTTGAGGGAGAGAGAGTCAAGTGATTGTGGCACTTTTCATTGAAACCCAGGGTCACCCTCAAACAGGGGAACACAGGGAAGAATTCTGGCAGTGCTCATGGAGGGAGTATTTAGACCAGCCCAGCCAGAGGGAAATCCACCACCCAGAAACTCAAGTTCCAATCAGCCCCATCACCAACTTACCAAAAGCAGACTGAGACCTGGACTAAATTTCTAAGGCAGTTAGGCCACTTTGGGCAATTCTAGTGGCTATGCTGGCTTAGTGAACTTACCTTCAACGAAGGTGTCAAGAGCACACAGTGGAGAAAGGACAGTCTCTTCAATAAATGGTGGTGGGAAAACTGGATAGCCATGTGCAGAAGAATGAAACTAGACCCCTGCCTCTCACCATGTACAGGAATCAAATCAAAATGGATTAAAGACTTAATTCTAAGACCTGAAATTGTTAAACTACTAAAAGAAAACATTGGAGAACTGCACTTTGGTCTGGGCAAGGATGCCATAGCACAGGCAACCAAAGCAAAATTAGACAAATGGGATCACATCAATCTTCAAAGCTTCTGTGCAGCAAAGGAAATAATAAAGTGAAGAGATGACCCATAGAATGGGAGAAAATATTCACAAACTACTCTTCTGACAAGGAACTAATAATTAGAATGTAAAAGGAGCTCCTAAAACTCAACCAGAAAAAAATCAAATAATCTGATTAAAAATGTGCAAAGGATCTGAATGGACAGAAATAGACATTAAGAAATAGAGAAATTAAGAAATAGACATTTCTTAAAAGAAGACATACAAATAGCAACAGGTCTATGAAAAGATGCTCAACATCATTAGTCACCAGAGAAATGCAAATCAAAACTACAATGAGTATCATCTCATCCCAGTTAGAATAGCTTTCATCAAAAAGAAAGGCAATAACGAATGCTGGCAAGGATGTGGAGAAAGGGGACCCCTCATACACTATTAGTGGGGATGTGAATCAGTGCAACCACTATGGAGAACAGTATGAAGGTTCCTCAAGAAACTGAAAATAGAACTACCATATGACCCAGCAAACCCGCTGCTGGGTATATATATCCAAAGGAGGGGAAATCAGTATATCAATACAGATATGTGCACTATTCACCATAGGTGAGATTTGAAGTCAATCTAAGTTCCCATCAACAGACAAAGGCATAAAGAAATTATGGTACATATACATAATGAAATATGACATAGCCACAAGAAAGAAGGAAACCCTGCCATTTGCAACAACATAGATAGAACTGGGGAACATTTTGTTAAGTGAAATAAGCCACGCACAGAAAGACAAATCTTGCATGTTCTTACTCATGTGTTGGAGTTAAATATTAAGACAATTGATGTCATAGAGACAGAGAGTAAAATGATAGTTACTAGAGGCTGGGAAGAGTAGTGGGGAGTGGGGCATAAAGCGGAGATGGTCAACAGATGCAAAAATATTAGATAGATTAGCTAGCACAACAAAGTGATTATAAGCAATTGTAAGTTAGTGTATACTTTAAAATAACTAAGAGTAGAATTAATGCCTGAGATGATGGCTACCCCAATTACCCTGATTTGATTAATTCACATGGTATGCTTATATTAAAATATCACATGTATCCTACAAAGACATGCAACTGTTATGTACCCATAATCATTAAAAAAGAAAAAAAGGCATTTATAGAGTGAATTTTTTGTTTATTGAATCTAATAATAAAGAAGAAATCAGGTGTTGTATCTTTCATGGTTTTAGGTTTTCCACCATTTCATTATTCTAGGGATTTGTTTCTGATGGATTTGTACAAAAGTGTTGGTCCACAACAGATTGAAACTTAGCAAAACAAACAGAACTAACCTAGTCCTTGAGCACAGATACAGAATTTTGCTTGCCCCTCAACTCAAATGGATATGTTGAAGGCCTATCCCCCAGTATGGCTGTATTTGGAGAAAGGAAGTAATTAAGGTTAAATGAGATCACAAGGGTGACCTTTGATCCTTTTGGATTAGTGTACCTGTAAGAGGAGACTCCAGAGGAGTTCTCTCCCTCTCTTTCTCTCTTCCCCACTTTTTCCCTTTTCTTCCTCTCTCCCATGTGAAGATACAATGAGAAGGCAGCAGTCTACAAGCCAGGAAGAGAGCCCTCACTTCATCAGAAACTGAATTGCTTGGTACCTTGATCTTGGACTTCCTAGCCTCTAGAACTGTGAGAAAATAAACGTCTGTTGTTTAAGCCACCAAGGTTGTGATATTTTCTTAGGACAGCCCAAGCAAACTAATATGCACTGGCTCAGAAGATCAGTGTAAAGTCACTGCTATCCTGTTTTCTGCCTTCAACTCAAGAAAGCCATGTTGGAGATTGTGTGTGGGAAAATAAAAGAGCAGCTCAGTTCTGTAAGATGGAAAAAAGAAGAGCTTCTGACATGTTTTGATGATGTCCTGGGTCTTAACGTCACCTTTTGTGGGGAGAAATATACTAGGATAAATTGAGAATATTCACAATGTTTTAAATAGGGAAAAGTCTGCTGCTGAATAATAATGCCAATACTAATGAGATGTTAACAAATTGTAGTTTTTTTAGAAGCTGTGACCCTCATTTGAACCAGTGTTCAATAAGGTTGAAACAGTGAGGTTTTATTTAGGCTGAATGGAAAGTAAAATTATTATTGAAAAATTGGCTGCAATTCTAGGATAAGACATTCGTTATTATCTATCACAATGAAAGAAGAAAAGAACCGCTTCTATTTTGATCAAAAGACTCAGGGCACTAAGAAGAGATTTAATCTAACTCAACACTTTGTGCATTTGATACAAAATTGAATGTGAAAGTTTCTTCTTTTGGAGCCATTTTATAGTGACACATTCAAACTCTAGAGAAGTGACACCCTGATGGCCCAGGGAAATTAAAATGTGCCATCCTTTGTCTGTAAGGGTGCCATCACAGTATGTTTACTGAACTGGTCCAGGGTTTGGGTTTTTATTGATTAGTTTCTCCTTCTAGCCTGATCCTCCCTGTGACCTGCCACAGCATTCATTAGCCACTGTCTGGGATCAGAGGTAGAGTCTGCAGACAGGATATCGAACATTCATGTCTCTGTTGAATAGTGTTATATCATATGTATATATAGACTATGATTTATGTACCCAATCTACCACTGAAGGACGTTTAGATTGATTCCTTTGTTCCTTTACTTATTGCTAACACAAACATGATTCTATTTATATAAATGTCTCCTAGAGCACGTTCACGTTTCTATGATATATTTCTAGAATAGAATAAATCGGTGGTGGTCCATTATGTGCATTTTTACTTTTAGTAAATAATGCTAAAGAGTTTTCTAAAGTGGATATTCAATAGAATGATCAATAATTCTTATTAAAAATTTATAAATTATTTTAGATTTTCTTAGGAAGAATAATAGTTTTTCTCCATCCTTAGATATTTTAATTTTTTATCTTACCTTCCTGTACTGGCTAAGGACATCCAGTACAATGTTGAAGAAATGGTAATAATGGATTTTCTTGGATTGTTCCTAACAGTAAAGGAAAGACTTTCAAGATTTTGCCATTAAGTGTGATGTTTTCTGTAGGTCTTTTTTTTTTTTTTTAATTGTATCAGGTTCATTGAGGGTACAAAGAATTAGGTTACACTGATTGCATTTGTTAGGTAAAGTCCCTCCTATAATTGTGTTCCGCCCCCAGGAGGCGTACCATACACCGTAACCCCCCACCCCCCTCTATCCTCCCCTTCCTGTCCCCTCATTCCCCTCCCCACCTTG
This sequence comes from Loris lydekkerianus, assembly GCA_963574355.1. Classification (NCBI taxonomy): domain Eukaryota; kingdom Metazoa; phylum Chordata; class Mammalia; order Primates; family Lorisidae; genus Loris; species Loris lydekkerianus. Next base: position 3,531 of record CAUYPK010016859.1, on the reverse strand, counting down.
GATTGATTTGAGTTTTTCTCTTATGTAGGTGTGTATTAGATCATCTATTGGCTTTATGTTAGAATTGAGTACATTGGATTCTTGTTGTAGGTTTATTTTTTTATAGAGATCTAATATAAAGATAAAGAAACTTGTTTCTATTCTTAATTTATGTAAAATTAATTTTCTTATATTTACAATAATAACCTTATGATTTTTGTATATATTATCCCCTTTCATACTAGCAATTTAAACCATATAGAGGAATACAAAGAAACAATTTTAAATCCACCTCATTTCTCATCACCAACAGACCTCTGTTAGCATCTTTTTTCATACTTTATTTTTGGTATGAAAAATCTTAATTATACAGCAAAGTAGAGAGATCAGTATTAATGAACCCTTTTATGCCTATCATTTGATTTGTTTGGCATTTTGCCATGTTAGTTTCGTCTGTTTTTTAATTCTGAAGTATTCAAAATAAATTTAATCTATTACAGCACTTAATGCTTATTTTATATTTACTTTGTTATATAACTCTTAAAGTAATAGTATTTTACTAAATACCCACAATATCCCAATTATGTCTAGCAAAATTAATAAAACTTAATATAATCCATGCATTCTCAACAGTTAAATTTTTTTCTTGGGGTGGTGTGCAAAAATTCCTTACTCTTTTTGTATTTAAAGCACAGATACACATGTAGTACACAGTATGAGATATATAGTATAACAGTGATATGAAAATTCTTTGTGGGAGCAGTTAGAAAAACAATGTCTAAAATGTTGGGGGCATGATAATGAAAAAATGATTGAGAAATACTGATATAATTAATATATAGTTTCTAACCACAAATATATTAGGGCATACTCAGCGTCATTAAGTTATAATGATAACAATGCTTAAAACCATTTAAAATATAAAATTATAAATGAAACTGTTACTTTTACATTGAGGTCTATAATCCATTTTGAGTTAATTTTTATGTATATGTGAAGTAAGGATCAGGTTTATGTTTTTTTAATTGGCTAGCCAGTTGTTTTAGCACCCTTTGTTGAAAACATGTTCCTTTCCTCCCTGAATTGCCTTGGCAGCTTTGTTGAAAGTGAATTGACTTATAGATGTGGGTCATTTTCACGTATGTGTCTGCTCTTCTGTAAACATTTGACTAGCTTTATCCTAAGTCTTAGAATTAGGTAGTGTGAGGCCTCCGAGTTTGTTTTATATTTAATATTGTTTGCCTGTTCTAGATCCTATGAATTTCCTTATAAACTTAGACTCAGCTCATCAATTTCTATTAAAAGATTGCTGGGATTGTGATTAAATTATATTGAGTTTATAGGTGAATTTAGGGATAAATTAAGATCTTAAAATCATTGAGTCTTCCATATAGTATACGTGGTATACTTGTACAAAATTCTACTTGTACTTTGATTATTTCTGACAAAACAAATAACCAAGCAAACAAACAAGAATGCTAGCATATTTTCCCTCAATTTTATGACAAAGATGTGTATCTTATGTGAGTCTATCTGGCTCTGGAAATTCTGGGGTACTTCTTGAGGGCCAACAAAAGCATCAGTGCTGGGCTTTCTCTCCCACTGTCTACCCTAAACCATTATACAGGAAGCTTGGAACTATGATAGGACCAGAGTTAAGGATTTATACTTAAACTACATGCTGGCTTTGTTTTCCTTTCCGCATACAGGAGATTCAATTGAGTTGATTTTCAGTGCCATAAAGAAGCTCCTTAGTAATAATCTTCTCCAGAACTATTCATCCTACCCTTTATATATATAAAATATAAATATAAAGAATAAAATAATTCTATGAAATGCCTACTCTCAGTGGAGCAGATGGTAAGAACTATACAGTGGCTATCTGGATGTGTTTTTCCATCCCTTAAGGTGCTGGGGACAGGAACTTGCAAACAAGACTTACTTGGATGTTTGATCAAATTCTATGTCATATATCACTAGGAACACACTGATCTCCCGCTCAGTGGCACAGGATATCTTCAAATTTTAAGACACCAATTAAAGTTTTTTTCTTTCCCATGAGAAGTGCCTAATTGCACAATATTGAAAGGTCGGTAGGGACACAGCACAGCAATCATTCATTGGTGCTATTGTTTTTATCCTTTCCAAATGACAGTGATACAATAGCTGCTTATTTACCATCTGCCCCTGTTTTGTACGTGAATCCAGAGCGCATAAAATAAGTCTTTAACTTTACTCAAAGCTGAAATTGTTCAGGTAGCAAAGATTCAACCCATCCTTAATAATCTGGTGCATTTTCAGTCTTATTTTTCTCATAAATAAGAGCGAGGCTTTTATTTAATAGATAGAAAGAGGTTATTTATAAAGCAGACTATAACATGAATTTTAGGGTACATGATAATTTTAAGGGGTACCCTTGGGATAAACACCCATGGAAGGGTAAAAAAGGGAAGGGAGCAGAATTGGGCAATGGGGAAGCTGAGTTGCAATGCAGAACAAGCCAGAGCTTTGTCCGACCCAACCAGGAAGGAGTTCTGGAACTAAAATGGCCTTTTAGAATTGTTCCTAGTTGGGCCAAGGTAGTCAAACCCTGATACCCTGATACTGATGCAGCCAATCCGTTACTGGCTATGTGCCGTCCTGGAAAGGACATGATCTAGGGCTAGGGGGTTGTCTGTAGCCAAGACCATTCTTGAATGGGCCAACAAATGAAGAATGTCTGCTGGTCTCCAGAAAACAGGGCAAATCCTTCCATGAAGGGGAAAAATAGCTCTGAGTTCACTGGTTAATGGTGATCATTTCTCTCATAGTAGCATTTCTAAATTTATAAACAGTTGAGTAGACCTTACATTGCACAGACATGAATCTCTTGTTAGCCTACTAAAATACAGAAGGAAGTTAGTGAGCTGACTATGTGACAGACGATGGCATAGGACACTGTTCTGTTTGGAGGCTCCCTGATTGGCTGTTTTAGGAAATGGGGATTTTTTTTTTTTTTTTTCTAGAATAACGTTATTATGTACTTAAATAGTTGTGCATCAGCTACTTGCATATTGTATCTTAATTCCTTACAATAGCTCTGCAATGTAAATAGTACTGCTGTCATCTTCCAAATGAGGTAGTTACCTGTCAGTGGTCATGTGGCTTGGGTAAGGCTGGCACATTCTAATTCAACAGTTAAAGAGTCTATGAAATACAACTTTATTTTATACCAACACCTTTCTATTATGAGCTGCAGATTCTATTGGGCAGTGTAAAATTAGTCTCAGTTACTTTGGAGGTTCTCCCTTTGCCTAAGCTCGCATCTTATTTTTATTTTATTTTATTTTATTTTATTTTATTTTATTTTATTTTATTTTATTTTATTTTATTTTATTTTATTTTATTTTATTTTATTTTATTTATTTTTATTTATTATTAAATCATAGCTGTGTACATTAATGCGATCATGGGGCACCATACACTGGTTTTATAGACCGTTTGACACATTTTCATCACACTGGTTAACATAGCCTTCCTGGCATTTTCTTAGTTATTGTGTTAAGACATTTA
>CAUYPK010016858.1:0-59258 GCA_963574355.1 Loris lydekkerianus | reverse complement strand
TATGTCAGGCTTACTTTGAGACAATTAGTTGCATTTTGGGATACTAATAAATGATTACCATTTTGGGGTACTAGTAAGTGATTACCTCTTATCAGTGAGTTAAGAGGACTTAATGATAGTTCCCTCTCTCCTGATTTAAGAAAAATACTAATTCCCATTTTGGATTAAGAAGGTAACTTTTTACTGTTTTATAAATAATCAGTAAAGGGCTGCTTTTAGATGAGGCATTTGAGGAGCCCCAGAAGGCGCCAGAGATTTTTAGTACTGTGTGATTTGACATGAGCCATTCATGGCTATTCAGTCTTTCTTGCAACCAGTTCCAGGCATTTTTGACACAACTGGCTATGGAACAGCTGTGAGTTATGAAGTTATGACACTAGCCTTATTAGTACTGTATTTTAATCAAGTGATAGAATAGCATAGGTTTTTTCAAGTACTAAATATTTGTAAGTATTTAGTACCTACTAGAAAATAATCTTGGTTACTATATGCCAAGCACTGTTTTCCATTAAGAAGTAACATTTTAACTCATTTCAGAAGAAAAATTTGAAGCATAGGAGGCTTGAGTAATTGGTCCTAGATTAGAAAGCTAGTCAGTAGTGAATCCAAGATTAAAATCCAAGCTGTCTACCTTCAGAATTTTTATACTTTTATATGCTTTCTGCCTCCCCCATATCCAAAACTCTGGGTATATAAGGGTAAGACGTAGGGCCTGCCTATCCTGGAAAAGCTGATTTTTAGGAAATCCTGTTGCTCACAAAAGCTCAGTTGCAATGTAAATTCAGTAATGATCAGAAAACCAACCGAGTTTATAAGTATTTTAAAAACAGGTTAACACTTTCTAATTCTGTTCTACATCTCATCTTCCTACCTGGTGAAGTGTAAATTGTATCAACTTCATTTTGCAGATGAGGAAATTCAGGCTTGACAGGTCAAACAGCACAGCAGGAATGCAAGTCATGTGTATCTTAACATCAGAGCCTTGGTTTTTAAGCACTATGCACTGTCTCTCTAGGAGGCAAAAGTTAGTTTGAAGGTAGAAGTAGGGAGCTAGATTAGTGGTTTTAAATACATAAATACCATAAAGCAATGAGCCAGAGGAGCCCAGATTTCTTCTGTGGCTTCTTAAAGCTCTAAAATTCTTTGGCCTTGGTTAAATTACTTACAAAAGTGCAGATGATTTTAAAGTTTAACATTTGTTAAGAAATCAAGCGAAAATAATGGACATGTAATTTGCTGTGTGGAGTTGGCACAATCTGATCCACAGGACAAGGGAAGAGAATAACAGAATGGAAAGCTAGACTGGGGTAACAGGTGTATAAATGCATTACTTTTTGTTGGTACGTGATTGGCATCCTTAGGTAGATCAAGTATCATAGGAGAGGGGAAAAATGAAATATATTATTTGCCAACCACTATCTTGTGTCCTCAAATCCCTGGCTGCATATAAGGTACATTTGCCTGAGTATTACATACCTCCTTAAAACTTCCAAGTTCACAGCCTTAAGTTGTCCATCTTTAATTAAGGAAACAGGACCTGCCTACATCTGTGTCAACAGGGGGCACTCCCCTACCATAAAGAACAAATTGAAAAGTATTTTGTGTTCTACCCAGAGGTTCCAATGGTCTGCTTCTGGGAAAAACTTTGAGGGTTGTGGTCTTTTCATGTGTGGAAACCTTGAATGGCAGAGGATATAACACAGCAAGAGGAAGTACTCGGTGGCTTTATTTGAAATATAATTCTACGTTTTATTTTTACAATACAGTGTGCAGTATGACATCTCAAAATAACAGAGTGCAGATATAGGATATGAGTACAAAGGGGGATTAACAATAGATGTCAGAAGGTTACCTTTACTAAGGCTAAATCCCTGGTTTATATTTTTCACACACATTCACAAAATTACATTCAAATCATTCCTTATCAATACTTACTCCTTAGGCATGAGAAAAGGAAAATAATCCAGACATTAGATTTTCATAGAAAGCAAATCTGGATTAGTCTAAATACTATTTTCCTTCCATTTGTTCTGACTTACAAACATGTAAGAAATAAAGATACTTCTTTATTTGGATTTTCCAAGTGTATTTCATTAACTATTGGTATTTGTATAAGTGGTTAAGACCTCCTCCACTGTGTCCCCAATCAGAACCATAGAGGACAGGAAGTGGAACTGGCCAGAGTGGCTGTACAACATAGAGCAAGGCTCTTTTCCATATGCAATTGAGGAAGTCAGCAACAACTCAGTTTTCACTTCGTATAGGGACTGAGTTGAATATCAGCACGTTTATCACAAGGATTTAGAGAAGTATGGGACATAAACTTTTTTTTTGAGACAGTTTCACTATGTTGCCCACTAGAGCACCATCACAGCTCACAGCAACCTCCAACTCTTGGGCTTAAGCAATTCTTCTGCCTCAGCCTCCCACGTAGCTGGGACTACAGATACCGCCATAATGCCCAGCTATTTTGGGGTTGTAGTTGTCGTTGTTTGGCAGGCCCAGGCTGGGTTCAAACCCACCAGCTCTGGTGTATGTGGCTGGCGCCCTAGCAGCTGAGCTATAGGCGCCGAGCCAGGACAAACATTTTTATATCTCCAACATTGCTGATGAAGGACCGAACTGTGGGACTTCCATTAATCCTAAAAAGTGCCTGCTTCCTGAAAGTATGGCATGACATGTGCCTTAGTACAGGATCTACTTGTTAAAGCCATGTGTCTCCAAACATGGCCCTAGTATAGGCCCCAGTATATCTGCAGTGGCACAATAGCCACGCACTGACATTTCCTAAAGCCTCACTTTCAACATGAACTATCACTATTTCAGATGTTGGGCTTGAAAATAGTTGTCAGTTGCAATAGCAGATCAGAAAACTCTATTGTTGGCTATAGACTACCTTTCATTCCTGAGGAGACAGTAAACTGTGGAAAACTGAAAAGATTAAATGCTAAATATATTCCTGGTTTTCAATGCTGAAAATGAACGTGACCGTTTTGCATTTTTTCTGCTGTAAGCTGGAGGGCTGTGGACCTGAAAAGACGGTATGCATGCCACTTCTTCCCTCAATCCGAATGTTACTTTCCTCTTAAGGAACATTATCTTGAAAATATTTCCACATAAAGAGACTCTTTAGTCAATTTTAGGCCATGCAAATTTAAACAGAAAGGCAACATAGATATTGTTTGCATTTGTTCAAATAAAATAATGTAGAAGAGAAAAAAAATCAAATATATACATGACACTAAGATAAACTACTCATTAAAAACAGTTGCTTATGTTAAATTAAATTGACAAGTCAGTTATTATTCCAGTGTTTTACTTTGGGAATAGGAAATGCTGTAGCTAAAGTCACCATGAAAAATCAAGGCATTCACATTTGAGGCTGCTTGTCACACATCACACCCTATTCTTAAAGGCTTGAAAGACTACAAAACTTTTCATGCCATGATAGACATTGAATTTTAAAGCAACAGCTATAGAGACAGTACAAAAATCCCGTGAGCTTAAACATTTCCTTTATGATTTAGCAAGCTGTTGCATTCTGGTCATAGGAGGCAGACCCTGGTAGGATAAAAACCTATTTCTGTATGCTTAACCCCTTTGCAAGTTTTTTTTTTTTTTTTTTTCCCCTAAAATGTTCAAATGACTTTCAGGTCTTCCTTTTCCTTATGATCTCAAAGTCAATTGTCATAGTATTTCCCTAGAATATACATACTTTTATTCCAATGCAGAAAAAGTGTTATCAATGACCATTTGTCGATTAAACATTAGCATACAGTATAGCAGCTATATTCATCAACAGAATTCCAGTTTTTTAACCTACATATCTATGTGTACAGCACACAGAATTGTCTTTATACCTAACAATGTAAAAACTGTCAAATGTGCTATATCCTCTCATGTATATAAAAAACTATTTGCATCATGAGGAAGAAACTTTTTAACAGTCAACATAGTTTAAATGAACATCTGCCATTCATAAAAAAATGTAACTTATACATTCTATTGTACTATGCAGATCAGAGAAAGGAAGCCGGCTAGCAAATTGTACAGTTTAAGAAAAATACCTCAAAATCATCCTTCAAAGAATCAGCATATTTTCCTTTGACTAGATTAGTCAGCCAGGTATGCAACCTGATATACAAAGTGAGCATAAAAAAACTGGTGCCTTTAGGGGAGTGTTTTTTTTTTTTTTTTTTTTTTTTTTTATTAGTACAAGACATACAAATGAATTCAAACCTAACCAAAGTGGCACCATTTTGTTTTTTCTTTTTTAGTAAAGTACGTCTGGTGACTACACTTAGTTTCCTAAGCAAATACAGTTTTCCCCAGTGCACAGAAGCAGTCTCCCCTGCCCCTCAAATACTCCATGAAGTCATTTAAGTTAAGTGTTAAATAACATCAATATTTATAACTGTGAGACACGGACTCTTGTGTACATATAAAGATTTTTATGGAAATAAGAAAAGATTTAGTTAAGTGGGAAAAAAAGTTTTTAACATGATAACAGGACTGCTCTGTTGGAAGTTCCATTTAGAATCACAAAATGAGACAAGACCCCTAAAGCCATGTACAGAGAATACAGACTGCCTAGGTACAAGCTGCCTAAGGGGACCTTCTTTTCAAGAGGGCTAGGAATAGGTCTACAGCTTATACCAGCTGATACTGCTGCCTTCCACTTTGTCCTCAATCTTGCTGAAGTGGGGGGGGGGGAGGCTATCTTCCCATTGGCAGTTTGCCAGATCAAGTCCAATATGCTATAAATGATGTTTCCTTCACCTCAGCCAAGTGGATGGTACCCACTGAGGTTCAGTATCAAGTTTGTTAATTAACCTAAGCAATTCCTGATAGGCTTTATCAAGATCTGAATTCACAATGGCTGTGTCAAAGTAGTGGCCATTGTTCTGCTCCATCTCTCTAGTCTTCTCAATGATTTCTCTCAACTCTTCAGGCTGCAAAGAGAAGATGAAAACTGTAAAGTACTTGCTGTGCTTACCAAAATAAAGGATTTGTCAGAGATATCCAACTATGGGGAGCGACCTTACACAGTGCTCCTCCTGCTGCTCAGAATACTCACCCTCGGTGCTCCTTTCCAACCTGGCCGTGGCCAGTGGCTTCCTTTGTTCTGGCATCTTCAGGACTCATATAATGAATCACCTGGGACTCAAGATATCCTGAGTCCACCTAATCACTATTTAGGTTTTCATTTCTTTCTATCTTAGCAACAAGACAATAGGTTTCAAAAGTGAAGATTTACTTGAATTCCCTACAGACATTTATTTTCAAACATTTTAGGGCATCATAACCTCTTCCTAATAGTGGGATCTTTTATCACACAAAGTGAACCTTTCTAGTTGAGCAAAGACCTAAAGTGTCATTTACCCTTGGCATTTTATATAAAGAGTGCTAGCCCTTCACATTACAGGGCGAGGTAGAGTAAACATTATGGGAAAAGAGAAGGATCAGTGTTTTCCACAAAAACATTTCTGGTTAGTCCAAGATTTAGCAACCTTATCTGTATTTATGGGGCAACAATTCACTCTAGTAAGTTAAATTGCTTCTCTGTTTTCCACACACAAAGGAAATCTTTAAAATGCAAAGAAGTAACCTAACAGAGTTTGGAAAACTATAGAGCAGGCTACTTTAAAATACTGAATAAAGCAAAGGGCTCTTTCACACAGGCAAGCAGGCTATGTGCAAAACTTATCCTGAACTTTCTGATTATCAGGCACACGTGTTCAAGAAAGTAAAAACTGTCAATGTCACTACTTCAAGAGAATTAGTTAAACCCAAGTTACTATTAATAATATTGAGCCCATACTACAAAACGATTTATATCATTCAACTGTTTGAACTTCTGTAACAGTAGAAAAACTTAAAAATATGACATCTTTGGCTTATTTTTATTCTGGAATGTTGTGCATCTGAGTATGGTACACTGGATCCTTTGTTCCTTAGCAAGGACTCTATTTCACCATTGTAGTTGAACACATTCTGACATTTTGGCCAAAATTTATGTCTACTCAAAGCTCAAGATTATTAAAAGAACATGGCTGGCTGCCCATAGCTTAGTGGTTAGGGCACCCGCCACATGTACCAGGGCTGGTGGGTTCAAATCCAGCCTCGGCATGCTAAAACAAACAAACAAAAAAAATAGTTGAGCATTGTGGCAGGCGCCTATAGTCCCAGCTACTTGGGAGGCTCTGGCAAAAGTATTGCTTGAGCCCAAGAGGTGGAGGTTGCTGTGAGCTATGAGGTCATAGCACCCTACTGAGGGCGACAAAGTAAGACTGCCTCAAAAATAATAATAATAATAATAATAATTTAATCCAGGACTGCATATAAAATTGAAACCTCATGGAGTTACAGTTGAAATGTAAATGCTAAGCTCCAATCTACCTAGTTATTAAATTTAAAGCATTATTCTTACCTTGCCAAAATAGCTTACATAATTTATAAATTGAGACTTTATGTCTAAATTTCTTTTTCAAATTATAATCCACAACTTAGATGAAACAATCATTTTTTTTTTTCTTTTTGAGACAGTGTCTCACTATGTCACCCTCAGTAGAGTGCTGTAGCATCACAGCTCACAGCAACCTCAAACTCTCGGGCTTAAGCAATTCTCTTGCCTCAGCCTCCTGAGTAGCTGGGACTACAGGCACCTGCCACAACACCCAGCTATTTTTTGGTTGTAGTTGTCATTGTTGTTTGGCAGGCCCGGACTAGGTTCGAACCTGCCAGCTACGGTGGTATGTGGCTGGCACCCTGCCACTGAGCTACAGGCGCCAAGCCTGATGAAATCATGTTTTACTTCAATTTTTTTTTTTGAGACAGAGTCTCACTTTGTTGCCCTCAGTAGAGTGCCATAGCATCAGAACTCACAGCAACCTCTAACTCTTAGGCTTAAGTGATTCTCTTGCCTCAGCCTCCCAAGTAGCTGGGACTACAGGCACTCACCACAACGCCCGGCTAATTTTTGGTTGAGTTGTCATTGTTCAGCAGGCCTGGGCCAGGTTCAAACCTGCCAGCCCCTGTGTATGTGGCACCCCACTCCTGAGCTATAGACGCTGAGCCACCTCAAAATTTTTGACCTGAAAAGATTAGCCTATAGGCATAATTGACTATCAGTTACCCAGTGAGAATAAAAAGAAAAAAGCAAAAGCACTCACCTTTGGCTCCCTGAAATGTGAAATATCTAAAGAGATAAGTCGGTAATCTCTAATAGTTTGCTGATAATTTTGGTAGGGATCACATACTCCCCTGGAAATGTCACAGGCCCATATGAAGAAACTTAGAAAGTTTTAAGGAACTTCAATGTTTATCATACATTTGGGGAAACAATAGGAAATGAGTAGGGAATAAGAGAAACCTTCTCGGCTTGGTGCCTGTAACTCAGTGGCTAGGGCACCAGACACATACACCAGAGCTGGCACGTTCCAAATCCAGCCCAGAGCCTGCCAAACAATAATGACAACTCCGACCAAAAAATAGCTGGGTGCTGTGGTGGGCGCCTGTAGTCCCAGCTACTTGGGAGGCTGAGACAAGAGAATCACTTAAACCCAAGAATTAGAGGTTGCTGTGAGCTGTGATACCCTGGCACTCTACTCAGGGCAATAGAGTGAGACTGTCTCAAAACAAACAAAAAAAAAGACAGAGAGAGACCTTCTCCTTCGGAGAGCTGCCATAGTCCAACTAGTGGCAACCATGGTGATTCCTGGAGAAACGACACTGCAGAAAGAATAACCAGTTTGAAAGCTTAAGCTGTTGCAGTTTTTAAGCACTGGGACAAATCAGATCAGGACCGTTTCATGTTTTCCTTCAATGGAATAGTACAATAGTATAACAATTACCTTTGGATTTTTTCCTTCTTTTGCCAATAATGCCCGAAGTCTTTCTTGTGATGGAGGTGCAATGAAGATAATATATGGTTTCAAATCTGAATTCCGGAGGGTCTTCAATGACTATGAAGAAAAGACACATGGATTTTAAAAATACTTTACATTATTTAATTACTTCCCAATAATAATACACTTGGAATTGGAATATAATGGTACTTTTTTCTTTTCTTTCTTTTTTTTTTTTTTTTTTTTTTTAGAGACAGAGTCTTACTCTGTTGCCCTGGGTAGAGTGCCATGGCATCCTAGCTCACAGCAACCTCCAGCTCTTGGGCTTAGGTAATTTTCTTGTCTCAGCCTCCCAAGTAGCTGGGACTACAGGCACCTGCCACAATGCTTGGCTATTTTTTGTTATTGTTGTTACAGTTTGGGCAGGCTGGGTTTGAACCCACCACCCTCGGTATATGGGGCCAACGCCCTACTCACTGAGCCACAGGCATGGCCCAATGTTACTTTTTTCAATCACTGCCTATGAATGTTTCCAGATACCTTCATAACAATTCATAATATTTTAAGACCCTATCATTCTCTTGAGACTATATTGTGTAGTTTGCTCTTTTATGTAATGAAACATAAGTGAATAACATGGAAGGATGACAACTATATGATGCTAAAATACCCTGCTAATAAGACCACTTACAGATTATAAGGGTACTAAAAATTTATTTCAGAGGTAGAATCAAGGTAGTTGCCTTACTATGTGCCAAGTGTTAAATATAAGGAAAAAGAGAAATATTTCACATACACATGCAAAACAAAACTCCAGAAAGCACATGCAAGAAAAGGCAGATTCTGTTTGAATTAGGAGAACATGATTTTCACTGTGTCTTTAACACTGCACAACTGTATGTCCTCGAGCTGAAGCACACTACCAAAATGGAGAGTACAGGGATATGCCCTTTTCTATCTAAAAACAATTAAGATGAATGAAAAAATATACTTTACTACTCTGAGTTCTTTGTTAAAAATCTGTTAGCCCAAATAATACAAATAATTTTGAAGGAATTTAGTAAAAACATTTATTTTTAAAAAACATTTAGTAAAACATTTATTTTTTAAAAACATTCTCTTAAATCAAATGTTTATACTTGAAACAATCAAAGCCTAAATGGATTTGTCCAATAAAATAAAAAAAATCCCAAGCCCCCAAACTGCTAGTTTACAATAGCCATTTTAGAATCAATTCTCCTTTATGTACGTCTTTTTTTTTAGAGACAGAGTCTCACTATGTCACCCTTGGTAGAGTGCCATGGTGTCATAGCTCACAGCAACCTCAAACTCTTGGGTTTAAGCGATTCTCTTGCCTCAGCCTCCCAAGTAGCTGGGACTAAAGGCGCCTGCCACAACGCCTGGCTATTTTTTTGTTGCAGTTGTCATTGTTGTTTAGCAGGCCCGGGCCAGGCCGGATTTGAACCCACCCACCTCGGTGTATGTGGCCAGCACCCTAACCACTGAGCTACGGGTGCCAAGCCTTATGTACATCTTTTTAATGACCACTACGTTGCATGAGCAATAGATTCTATCACATTGAACAAAGTGTTATGCTTAAGCTGTACAACCTAGAAAAAGCTTAAAAAATTCCTTAACAATCCTAAAAACCCCAAATTTCTAAAAATTACTTTATCTTTTTAAAGAGACATCTACAAGGTACTAGTTTTTACTTAGACTGCCAAATAATCAAAAGTGATGCAGGTTTTATTATTACATACACCTGTACATTGTGACACCTGCTAACAATGGCATTTTTTTCTTAGATCAGAATAAGAAAGGAGAAATTCTTTTCATACCCTCAAAAAAAGTAATAACAGTACTATATTTATTGTATTTTATTTTAAGCTTCAGAAAATATATACATGTGTATACAGGCTGAACACCCTAACCCAAAAATTTGAAATCCAAAATGCTCCAAAATCTGAAACTTCTTGAGAACTGACATGATGCTGCAAGTGGAAAATTCTACACCTAATCTTGTGTAGTGGTTTGCAGTCAAAACGCAGGTATACCCAGTTTATTCAGCACACTGCTGGGGAAAAATAAAATTACTTTCGGGTTCTTTGTATAAGGCATTTACAAAACATAGATGAATTTTGTGTTCAGACTTGAGTTCTATCCCTTAGACATCTTATGATGTATATGCAAATTTTCCAAAATCTGAAAGAAACTAGAAATTTTAAACATTTTTGGTCCCAAGCATTTTGGATAAGGGATGCTCAACCTATACATATAGATCTGTATATATTTTCCCTCTAACGATACCAAAAGAAATTTAGCATAGCCAAATCAGTGGGAGAAACTGTATGAGAACTTAATTAGGTCATCTTGTTCTTAGACCAAAATATAGTGTCCGCTAGATTACTCTGTATGACATGCCCTCTAAGTTCAGATCCCAAACCAAAATGCTAGCTTTACCTGTGTACGAAGACTTAAAAGACATATTTTGCCAGAGTTGATCACCTGCCGTACAGAATCTATGCTGGTTCCATACAAATTTTTCTCAAATTCTCCATGCTCAATGAACTTTCCAGCTGCTACGTCTGCCTCAAAAGCTTGCCGTGAAACAAAGTGGTAATCTCTACCAGCTACCTCATGGTCTCGCCTACTCCGAGTTGTATCTAGGCAAACAAAATTAGATAAAAATAACTGGTATAGATTAAAAGTGAGGATGAGGAATGAAGGATAATTCTGCTAATCAGAGAATTTTGTAACATAGATTATGAAATAATGAACTGAGGAAATACTAAGAGTTTATGTGTTTAATGTTTTTATTTATAAATTGAAAAATAAATAAAAATGTGTTTGTATTAATAGTTATATTATCTTAGTGTATTTTATGCTTACATTTTAAATGACTTCATCTTACATTTAAAATACTACCATTCATCTCTCCCTGAAGTTTATTTCCATAAGATTAGGTAGCATATAATCTTATAACAGAATTTCTGTTTTCAGAAATTATATATAAATTTTTATCTTCAGCAGCAGTTTAAAAGAAGCAAGAGCTAATTCCCTATTGAACAGGAATTAAGGGGCTCAAACTGAAATTCATTCAGAAAATAATTAGTATATGCTATACTCAAGAACAACTATCTTTAATAATAAATTGTCAAAATATTTGGTTAAACAAACTTCCTCTTTCATTGACAACACTGTTTTGATGAAATGGATGAAAAATTTCCCTACATATTGCAGTTAGATTCTGAGGTGGTAAATTGAAAAGCACAGGAGAATGGGAATGAATCCAAACTTACGAGGAACTGCAGATGCAAAGCGGTCCTTTTCTTTGTTCATGAGCCTCTGCCGCAATTCATTCTGGCCACAGTTCTGTGGACCAATCAAGATAATAGGTCTTTTCCTATTTGCTGGCTGATGATAAAGTGACATTTCCTCATAGGTTAAGATCTCCTCATTGTCATAATCTTTGGAAAAGAAAAAGTTAAACTCTTTAGACAAAATTATTGCCATGTAATAAACATATAAAAACCAGCTCAGCGCCCCATAGTTCAGTGGTTAGGAAGCTGGCCACATATACCAAGGCAGGCAGGTTCTAACTCGGCCCAGGCCTGCTAAATGACGACAACTGCAATAAAATAAAATAAAAGAAAAGAAAGCCAGGCATTGTGGTGGGCGCCTATAGTTCCAGCTTCTTGGGAGGCAGAGGCAAGAGAATTGCTTAAGCCTAAAAGTTTGAGGTTGCTGTGAGCTGTGATGCCACAGCACTCTACCCAGGGTAACACAGTGAAACTCTGTCTCAAAAAATAAAATAAAATAAAATAAAATAAAATATAAAATATCATAGATCTTCCCCCCAAACTGGAAAGACGTATAATTATTGCCATTATATCCTTTCCAGGATACTATGAAAATGAATAGATAATATGACTGTCTCTAAAAATTTTTATTGCTTATCTTATTTCAAATTGTGTTGAATGTCTAATACAATGCAATTATATTGTTCTTTACATAAAATAGCTAGTTTGTAGTTGATACTTGGACAGAGGATGGGGTACTACCAATTAAACTAATAATAGTAACATATGTCATTTTTTAAAATGCAGACACTAATAGCACTCTGGGAGTCAAGGTGAGAGGATCCCTTGACCTCAGGAGTTCAAGATCAGCCTGAAAAAGAGAAAGACCTCATCTCCCAAAAAAAAACATAGCCAGGCACTGTGGTGGGCACCTGTAGTTCATACTTGGGAGGGTGAGGCAGGAGGCTCACTTGAACCCAAGAGTATGAGGTTGCTGGGGGACACAATGCCACAGCATTCTACCCAGGCTTCTCAAAAAAAAAAAAAAAAAAATGCAGATACTAATACCCTAATTAAGAAGTATTTTAGGGCAGTGCCCGTGGCTCAAAGAAGTAGGGTGCCGGCCCCATATACCAGAGCTGGGTTCAAACTGCACCAAAAAAAAAAAAAAGAGGTATCTTAAGGATAAGAGATAATGTGTATGCTGTGCACAATAGCT
This sequence comes from Loris lydekkerianus, assembly GCA_963574355.1. Classification (NCBI taxonomy): domain Eukaryota; kingdom Metazoa; phylum Chordata; class Mammalia; order Primates; family Lorisidae; genus Loris; species Loris lydekkerianus. The sequence goes on along the minus strand of CAUYPK010016858.1, from coordinate 46,893 downwards.
GGCACAGATAAACACGTACACACAATGTTACCAGAGAAAACTGGCATACTTTCCTGTACTTATATAACTTGAAAATGGAGCACACCTGTGCTATCCACATTTTCTGCCTTTATGTTTACTTTATTCTGGAATACTAACCCAGAGTCATGATTCAAGATGAAGTATAAATTGTAATGGGTGGGGTAACATTCTTAAAGCTCATAATCTTAATGAAACCAGAGCTGTCAAATGGTAAAAACAAAAGCAGACAACCAGCAGCCTGCTATGTCCTCACTCATATTACTTCACCTGCCTACCAAGGAGCACAGTTGTATAGTCAGACTTTCTGTGTTATTTCCATGAGAGCAAGCATCTTAGTCTTGCCTATGCTCATCACAGAACCTGACAAGGAATAGGAGCTCAAACTACATTTGTTTAAATTCCAGCTTTGGCCAGGAATGGTGGCTCACGCCTATAATCCTAATACCCTGGGAAGCCGAGATAGGCTGATCACTCCAGCTCAAAAGTTCTCCTGAGCAAGAGTGAGACCCCCCCATCTCTACTAAAAACAGTCAGGTGTTGTGGTGGGTGCCTGTAGTTCTAGTCACTTGGGAGGCTGAGGCAAGAGGATCACTTAAGACTGAAAGTTTGAGGTTACCGTGAGGTTACCCAGGGCAACAGAGTAAGACTCTGTCTCAAAAAATAAATTAATTAATTAGGTCCAGCTCAACTATTTATTAGCTGCAAGAATTTAAACATATCACTTTAATGTCTAAACTTGAATGTATCTGTAACCTCAAGGAATTTATTACTATGCTAAGAACTAAAGCATATGCTTACTGCCCTAGAATAGAGCAATTATAAATTGTAGTTTTACTAAAAATTATTAATAATGACACATCCTGAACAGCAAATATAATTCCTTCCCTTCTCAAAACGTTTTTTGTTGAAAAATCTAAGTTTTTTCTAAAATGTATAATCAAACTGTGGTAGCATTTTCATGTACAGACTTAGTGTATGTATCTCTAGGTTTTGGATATGCCATGTTTTCTATAGTATAGTAGCTCTTAAGAGATAGACAAGTTAATTTTAATCTGTTTCGAACAAAAAAGCCAAGATATTAACTACAAGTATAGAGGATAAAATTAAAAACTGAGTCTTCTTAGTTATATAATCTGTCAAAATTACCTTTAAAGTATTTATTTTAGGAAAACATTTTATTCAAGTAGATCAAATCTGGCTGGATGCGGTGGCTACATCTGTAATCCCAGCACTCAGGGAGGCCAAAGCGGGAGGATCTCTTGAGGTCAAGAATTTGAGCCAATCTGAGCAGAATGAGACCCCATTCCTTCTAAAGACAGAAAAATTAGCCAAGCATAGTGGCATGTGCCTGTAGTTCCAGCTACTCAGGAGGATGAGATAGAGTTCCTTGATCCCAGGAGTTTGAGATTGCTGTACACTAGGCTGAGGTCATGGCACTAGGCCAAGCAACAGAGAGAAACTCTTGTTTCAAAAAAAAAAAAGGTAAATAAAATCTCAGTTTTAGCTTTGCATGGAATATTGTAATATCTGTAAATTTTATCTTCATTAGTTTATGTTGCCTAAAAATATTTTAAATTCTTGAGAGAATAAGTCTTATAAATTATGTAAGAAGTTAAAGAGTACCTTCTCTTTATTATTTGGCTTCTTTCTTTTTTTTAGGGGGGGGAGACAGCACAGAGTTTCACTTTGTTGCCCTTAGTAATGCCATGGCATCACAGCTCACAGCAACCTCAAACTCCCGGGCTCAAGCAATTCTCTTGCCTCAGCCTCCTTAGTAGCTGGGACTACAAGCACCTGCCACAATGCCCAACTATTTTTAGAGACAGGATCTTGCTCTTGCTCAGGCTGGTCTCAAACTCATGAGCTCAGGCAATCCACCTGTCTCGACCTCCCAGAATGCTAAGATTACAGGCATAAGCCACTGTGTCCGCCTTATTTGGCTTGTTTCGAATGAAGCAAAGTAGGAGTAGCAAATTCAAATAGCCAAAAGGCCTAACCAAGAATGTAATAAAATCAATAAATCAGGCTTCTTGTTTTTTTTTTTTTTTTAAAGTTAAGAGTGTTTGGTGGAGACTGTTGAACTAGAGAGCAGGTGCCCAGTGTAAGGGCAACAGCTGTCACTCAGGTCCAGAAGATTGTTGCCACATGGGAATGCTAGCCCAAAGTTATCAGAGCTCTTGATTTTAAGAGAAGCTACAACTTTAAAGCTATTTTAAAAAATATTTTATTTTATTTTTATTATTTTATTTTATTTGACAGAATCCCACTGTGTTGCCCTGGGTAAAGTAGCCTGGCATCATAGCTCACAGCAAACTCAAATTGTTGGACCTGAGCAATTCTTTTGCCTCAGCCTCCTGAGAAGCTGGAACTATAGGCTCCAGCCACAATTCCTGACTAGTTTTTTCTATTTTTAGGAGAGATGAGATGAGATCTTGCTCTTGCTCAAGCTGGTCTAAAACTGCTGAACTAAAGCAATCCACCTGCCTTGGCCTCCCAGCATGCTAGGACTACAGGTGTGAGCCGCTATGCCTGGCTACTTTAAAGCTTTTTAATCTTAGCAATCAGTCAAAGTAAAACAAAATTTTCCTGTGTGCCTGAGGAATGAGGTGCCTCTGTGACATGGGCTACTGTAAATGAAATATTCATTTTCTACTTCAAACACATCGTTTTTTGGTAAGAATTTATTAGAAGCAAGTTATTAATTTTACAAAGAAAGAGCTTATGTAGGAAAATATTAGAGAAAACCATGAATTTAACACTATTAATATGCTAAATAGTACTTTAATTTTTATACTAATTTTTCCCAGAATTCAAAACACTGCCCTACTCATAGGAAAAAAAAGAATTTCAAAAGAAAAAAATTTACCAAGTACACATGCTACATGAAGGAGCAAAACAGGACTATATTTACAATCCTTTCATACGTAACTCTATACCTGAGAGTAGAACTTACCATCATTTTTATTGGCATTATATAAAACCTTTTTCCTCTTCTTTTTATTCTTCTTTGCACACCATAGTTTTCCTATTGAGCAATCATAAACACAACTATAAATGTATTTCCTTAAAAAAAGCCATGTATTTCAATTTCATATTTCAAACTGCAAAACTTAAATTGTTTTTAGTTTAAATTTCTAAATTATACAGTTCATAAAAAGACTAGTTTTCAGGAAAGTATTTATATCTTTTTCATTAATTGCACATTATAGACAGATACTCCTTAATACTTAAAATCGTGTTCTTCCTTTAGTCTTAAGATGATGTGCCTCTCACATCATTCTTTCCATGAAATACATTTTTCTTGATAGTTCTGAAAGGAAAATTTAAAAATAGTTCTAGATGAAGACCCAAGAAACATTTTATTACTGTCAAATATAAGCCTCTAACCTGATTTTTCTGGCTCCTTATCTTCTTCTATGGTTTGTTTCATGGCTTCCCTTTGCTGCTGAAAGCTTTTTCCTTAACAGCAGAAAGAAAAAGGATAAAATATTTCAGAGAAAAGGACAAAAGTATTTTGTTTTAATCAAGGGGGAAATGCTAGAGGTAGTTAACTCCTCATTTATATTCCCTTCCAAATCCTTCTGCCCACACATGAGAGCAATGTCAGCTATAATATATAAGCCTCCAAATTTTGAAAGTATTTGGTTTCTAGCTCATTTAACCAATCCTATGACAGGTATTATTAGAAGTTCAGCATCTATTAAATGAGTAAACAAACAAACCAATATTAGAAAATAATTGAACCTTTAAAAAGCTTTCATTAAGCATTTGCTTTATGGAAAATATTATGCTGGATCTTACAATGGTTCTTTAGAATTATCTCAAACCAAACTTATCAATTCTCAGAGTTAACTTTTCCAAAATCCAAAATAGTATGTGAGCATTAATCTCTTTTGAATCTAAGACACTATCTAACATATTCCCTTGTACTTATTATTATTATTATTATTATTTTTTGCGAAAAGAGACTCACTGTAGCCCTGGATAGAGTGCCATGGCGTTATAGTTCACAGCAATCTCAAACTGTTGGGCTCACGAGATCCTCTTTGCCTCAGCCTCCTAAGTAGCTACGTCTACAGGCACCCACAACATCTGAATAGCTTTTTTGTTTTTAGTAGAGATGGGGGTCTCACTCTTGCTCAAGCTGGTCTTGAACTCCTGAGCTCAAGCAATCCATTTGCCTCAGCTTCCCAGAGTGTTAGGATTATAGACACGAGCCACCATGCCCAGCAACATTTATTACTCTTAAATACTCTTTTGGTTTTATGTATGTAAATGTGTCAATGATTTTTTTATTCCTACCTTTAAGTTACCAATAACACAAATAAATAAAAAACATGTTTTTCCTTAAAGGATTAAGGATTATAATCCTTAATTTGAAGGTTTGAAGGTTTCTGATTTTCCTCTTTTCAGATTTCTACTTTGAAATCAATATTTTTTCTGAAGGATAAAAGTGGTTTTACTTAGAAAATTAGAGTTCTACTTTTCATATCTAATTCTTTCAGTTTCAAGCTTATACTTTTCTTGGTTCTGCTCCCCTCACTCTGTTCTAGCCCCATTCTGAACTATAAGAAGAATTTGTAGGAAAAATTATATACAGTCATGTGCTGCCTAACAATGTTTCAAACAGTAAGAACTGCATATATGGTGGTGGATGGATCAACACATCATACCTTACAGCCTAGGTGGATAGTGGACTATACCATCCAGGCTAGTGTAAGTACACTCATTCTACGATGTTTGCACGACATCAACTAACAACAAATTTCTTAGAAAGTTTCTCCTTTGTTAAGTGATACGTGACTTTATCATCTATTATGTATCATCTTAACTCTGAGAAATATGTTCTCTCGATAATTTTCATGTCTAATGTGAGCTGAAGTTTTAGTTTAGTCTAAGTTAGGGATAGTTTTCTTCAGTAAAAAATGTGAGATACCCTATTTCTACCCCAAGATCATATTAGGTATAAGAAATTCAATGGTAATACTTTCCTGATTCCTTAAAAAATGTGTCTTAACATATTCCTTCTTAGAAATCATGTGGATAACCTAATTAATAATCATTTCTTAAAGTATAAAGGTTCAATACAGATTGTGTTGCTTTGATAATAGTCTTAATATACCTAAAGGAAAAGTAGCACAATATGGGATTAGTTGATGAAGTTATACTGTAATTCCATTCTAAAACCCTACAAAAAAAAAAAAAAAAAAAGGTCAAATTTCTAGTCAAGTTACTTAGGCCATAGGTATGACCTAAAAAGCAATTGTAACATTTGTTAAGAGGCATGAAAAATTGAGGGTTCTTTTAATACTATGTCCATTCTAATATATTTTCTCTTACCTGGAACAAGCCCAGCTAGAGGCTGATTATCTTCATCCCCTTCTCTGTAGGCCTGCCACCAGTTTGGATCTTCTTGACTGATCACATGTAGTATATCCCCCTTTTGAAAAGACAGACCTAACTCTCGACATGGAACATAAGGGTCATCTGAGGGGTCATAGTCAAAATGAGCTTTTACATGGATCTAAAAAAGAGGGTAAAAATAAAAACAATAGTTAAATATTTACAATAAATATATTTTAAATGTTACAATTTTTCATTAGTGCAAAGAAACTGCAAGTAGAGAGGAGGGTGTAACAGTATGTTAGGGCAGTGTTTTTCCAGGCTATCCCTTGTCTTCTCTGTTGAGTTCAAATATTTGTAAGAGCGTCTAAAACACTTTATTGTTAGCAGTTACAAACTGAAATGCAAAGGTGCCTCAAAGGCTTGAGAGAAGAAGAAATTAATAGAATCCTCTTGTTTTAGGAAAATAACTCTGCAATAAGGTGATTTCTAAACCACTGCTACCTGAAAAGGTAGGCTTTAAACCTAAGCAGGTGATGAGATCAGCTTAGGATCAGCTTCCCTGGGGCTCTCATCACCTCTTGACCCCACTGCTGTCAATCCAACTATCTCTTTTAATCTCTCTTGGTGTTTCTTCTAAACCTAACTTATGTTTAGGTTCATGAAACAAGCATACCCTAAACTTCTAAATTATCTAAATCAAGTTTATAATCAATTCTTACTTGTGTACTATGTAGGCTTTGAAATATTATTAATGGCACAAGCTTATTAATGGCACAGGCTATCATGATTTTTGCTAACAATGTATTTTTAAAAATCAGAATAAAAGAATCATGCTGTGCTATCTAGAACACATGTGAACATTATAGAAAATTAAGCCATTTCCTTATGTCATTTCCTCCAATTTCCCTCTGTAAAATATAACGAAGTATTCTTAATTCTAAGAAAATATAAAGGAATTAATATTCTCTTTAATGTCTTCACGTCTAATTTTTACCTAAGTTGGGTAAATGACATTTCCAAAATCTATAAGAAATCTACCTTCCTCTAATGACATCTAACACATATATACAATAAGCATTTTTGCCCAACACAGGTTAAATTGCAAGTTCAGGCTCAATGAACCAAGCAACAGATTAACAACCTAAAAAATCTGAGTCAATTTTTATTCAAACACTATTTTGGTTTCTTCAGGGGTCCTCAAACTTTTTAAACAGGGGGCCAGTTCACTGTCCCTCAGACCGTTGGAGGGCCGGACTATAGTTAAAAAAAAAAAAAAAAACAACTATGAACAAATTCCTATGCACACTGCACATATATTATTTTGAAGTAAAAAAACAAAATGGGAACATATACAATCACACCGCCGCATGTGGCCCGTGGGCCATAGTTTGAGGACCCCTGCGACAATACTGGTCTGTCTCAAAATCATTTTAGAGAAGGTAGGACCTTTATTAAGGACTTGATATACTGATTAAATTGACTACTCTCAATTAATGATGACCATAAAAAATTTGATGAAATACTTTCTAAGTGATAAAGACATATATGTTTATAGATCGACAGATCTCTCCACTACATGGTATAATAGCCTAGACTCCTCACGAAACCAAAATTTCTCTTTTAGAAATTTGGTTTGAGGTGTCATTTTTATCTAAAAACATTTTTTAATTTCAAAAACAAACATTTTACTAACTAACTGTCAATAGGAAATGAGAAAAGCTAAGTCCTAATAAACATACCGTGAAACAGGTAAAAAAAGTGATCAGTTAAAAATGTAAAATAACTGCCAGGCACGGTGGCTCATGCCTGTAATCCCAGCACTGTACGAGGCTGAGGCAGGAGGAATATTTGAGCCCAGAAGTTCAAGGCTTGTCTGAGCAAGAGCGAGACCCCGACTCATGGAAAAAAAAAAAAAAAAAAAAAAAAAAGGAAAAACTCAGTCAGGCACCACGGTGAGCGCCTGTAATCCCAGCGGCTTCGGAGGCTGAGGCAACAGGATGCCCACAACCGGAGTCTGAGGTTGCAGTGAGCTACGATGCCATTGCACTCTGCTCAGGACATAGGGTAGAACTCTGTCTTGAAAAAAAAAAGTAAAATAGCTAAATGCAGAACTTAAATATAGTCTGCTTTTGGGGAGTAACTTTTCATTGATGTATTATATGTATACAAGTATAAAAATAACACATAATCATAAGTCTAGCACAATTAATTTTCAAAAACTAAACACAACCTATGTAACAAGTACCCAAATCAAGAATCAGAGTATCTCCAGCACCTCCAAAGCCTCAACTCATGTCCTATTCAGTCATTATACACTCCTTCCCTTCCAAGAGTAAATACCATCCTGGTTTCTAGAAACACTGGTAAGTTTCCCCTGTATTACATCTCATATAAATCAAACCGCACAGCACGTAGCCTTGTAACAAATCTGGTTAAGACAGCGCACTAAATTTAAAAGTGTTATGCTGCATCCCAAATAGTGCCCTAAAGAATCTTGTTCTTAATATGAAGACATTTGAATTTTTATTAAAATCTAGAAAACTTTGCCAGTCAGCACCAAAAATTGAATTTTAGAAAGTTGTGTGGGATAACAGTGAACCAAAACACCGTTGGGAGACTAGGTAAAAGGATTATACATGCAAATCTACTATCTCAGCATAAGGAAAATCTCTAATATGTAGGATGACCTAGAAATACGCTTTTTGAAAAATCTGCTTGAATACCATCCCTACCAATTAATAATGTTCCCAGAATCAGTTGAAATCGTCACTTTTTAGTCACAAACTTTGGAAATCTAACAATGGAATTTTAGGCATCTTTTGAGGTAGCAGAGAGGTAATTTTTATCAGGCTTTTCAGAGATCTATCAAGTCTGACCACTCATCTGCCTGATTGATGATCTTATCAAATCACCTTCTGAAAGCACACCCAGGATGTTGTTTTTCGATCACCTGCCTGGGATGTTTATTAAATGGCTGCCTCCTCCTGCCACACCTCAGACTTTCAGATTCTACAATCTAATCAGGCTGCAAGGGTAACTGTTAGGGACAGAAATCTTAGTGAACTACTACCTTGAGGGAAGTTAAAAAGACCAGTGAGGAGGGAATATCTAGGTTTCTGATCTTTGCCAGAGGCCAAGAAAATCACCCGGAGATGCTTTTCTATTCTGATTTAAATAGCTTGGAATGGGGCCTACATTTGTGTAGACTGGGAAGAGGACATGCTTTACTATATGAAAAGGTTATCTAGTCCCATCTAAAACGAACAAGAGCTCTTAAATTTTCCAAAGCAAAATTTACTCCATATCAGAGAAATTAACCATCTGAATGAGTTAAAAGTCCGTGCATTGCCTTAACATACACTATCTGACTTCTATTTCACACAGCCCACTGACTTTCATTAGTTCTAAAAGTTATCTCCTCCAATCTTTCCTCTCTTAGTGGCTAAATTATTTTGTTTTCCATGCAATGAAAAACAAAGCCCTTTTAAAAAGGAGGAGAGAAGCTGACCCTCATAGGAAATCTCCAGGGGTATAATAATGCTATAATAATATCAGTACAGTGTTTCTGATCAAAACAGTGTTCGGTATCTAAACCAAAGGAAATCTTCCATTTAAATTTCACGTCATAGAATTGTTTAGATACAATTATCTCCCAGCCCAACATTCAGTTATTTTTAGTACCCACAAGCTATTCGCATCTAAAGTTCTAATGATAAAATGGGAATAGAGCAAAGGGATAATGATTCATCGGTTTACATGCATCTTTCCTAAGGGATTCAACGTTCCCACACATTTTTCTTTGTAATTTTTATTTCTTACTATAGATTTATCTTTAACTTCTAAAATTAATTGTAGAAAATAGTGAAAATGAGTCAAGAAAATAGTTTATAGCAGCAAGCAAGTTTTCAAATATCTCCCTCTAACCCTGGGATTCCTCCTTTTCCCCATCCACCAAAAAAAAAGGAATATTGTTATTACTTGTTCTCTTCCATTCTCCATAGAAGAGAAGTTTAAGGTCTCTGTGGGACATCAAACTGATGTTTAGTAGGTAGATAAAATATGAACCTTAGGGCAATACCAAACCTGGTAGAACAACTTCCCTAACAAGAAGAGGGGTATCCATCCAATAGACAATGAAATTTTCTACATTTTTTGCATCTTCTGATAAAATATTCATTAGAAAAAAACCTTACTGCATCATTAAATTCCAGACCATATTCTAAATATGAAAAAATTATGGTGAAAAGTATATAATACATTTTATAGCTATGACAAGAAAGTAAATCCATTTAACAGCGTTCTCAGCTTTTCCTTATGACTCAATTACCTTTGTAGTGCTTCACACAGAGTCAAGTCATCATAATAATAGCTAATGTTTGTTTGTTTGTTTGTCTGTTTGTTTTACACAGTATCTCACTATGCTGCTTTGGCTGGTCTCAAACTCCTGGCCTCAAATGATCCTCTTACATCAGCCTCCCAAGTAGCTAGGGCAACAGGCATGAGCCACTGTACTCAGCTAATACTTCCTAAACAGTCAATAATTTATTAATTTCCTGGTATGTATTCCCTCACCAATAATAAGCAATGGAATCCTCCTTCACTTCAACATACTTCTTGTTAGATGAGGATATTAGACTAGATGAAAAAGTCCCTTTCATCTCAAAATACCTATTATTTCCTCCCTCCATATTATTACAGTATAGAACAACCTAAAGTTTTATAGACTAGTCTGGAAAATTGGGTCCTTTCTCTTCTTTAGGATCTGTGAGAGAAAGAAACCACACGGTTTGAACAATGTGTACATATCCTAGGACAAACGGAACAGTCATCCAAGAGTGAACTATAAAGGTGCCAAGACTCTTCACTGAAAGAGCAGTTGCTGGTTACTCTGTATGACACAAAAGAAACTGACCTCGGAGAGTACTTCTGACATAAGTTATTCTTGCCATACATGACAATTCAACAAGTGGTTATAGCAGGATTTCAGATAATGCATATTTTGTACATTTATCTTAAATATGTTTCTTTCTAACATCATAAAACATAGATCAATGAAGGTATCTTTCGCTGTTCTATTTGTACTATAACAATCCTAAATAAACTGGTTTTAATTTCTTTATATTATTAATTTCAGACAAGTATTACACACCAACCAAAATTATGATTTCCTATCACTGTTTCCTTTTTGGATAGCATTAAAGTGGGCTTTAATAATAGTTCATTTGATAAAAAAAACTTTGCAAGAAATATTGCAATTGAGAGTTTTCGTAATAAAAGGGAAAAGCAAGGAAAACAAAAATACTGCTCATTACTCTATTTTGAAAAGATTCCTACTTTCAATTCTACAATACTTTAAAATGCTATTTTTAAAAGGGATAAACCTGGCATCATCTTTTTTATTCTTTCTTCCTTTCTCAACTATTTCATTTTCTAGCTATATAGCTTATGAGATTATTCACCACAAATCTATATTTTTCCACAAATTCCCCCAAAGACATTCTTTTGGTCTTCAGATTAAACCAGTCTTTTAATCTCAATAAGAAAAGCAGCAGTTAACCTTATTTCACTCTTATGCTGAAGCAGTCTCTAAATTAGGTCTAAACTAATGACTTTAACATTCTAATTTTGCATGCAATGAGAAGCAGCAATATTAATATAACATTTAGAGCAGCGGTTCTCAACTTGTGGGCCACGACCCACAGAAACTGTATTAAAAGGCTGCGGCACTAAGAAGGTTGAGAACCACTGATTTAGATTGATTTTATCCATTAGAGAAGTAATAGTAAAACATGTCTTAAAACCTCTGACATTCATTCTCAAAAGACAAAAACTATTCAGGAGGGATAGATTACTGTTAACATGTATGATTTTTTTTTTTTTTTTTGCAGTTTGGTCAGGGCTAGGTTTGAACCCACCACCCTCGGTATATGGGGCCAGTACCCTACTCACTGAGCTACAGATGCCGCCCTATTGTTAACATCTAAATAAAGGCATATTCCAACCCTCCTCTGTTGTGTCCCCTCAGTTTGCAGAACTACTTTTGAAGTTCAGGGCTTATTCACAGGAGAGGTATGTGAAAAGGCACAGTACACAGAGAATTAGGCTCTTTGAATTCAGAGACAAGCTTCATTTGTCTTCCTACAAAGAACTGTAAACTGTAAACTGTAAACTGTAAAGTTGCAGCTACATCAATGTCACATAAACAATAAGGGGAAAATGATGCCCAAAATACTTAATTATGATGAAATACTCAGAAAAAATGAAAATGCATTATTTCTCAAAAAACTGTTACACTTTTACAGTAAAAGTTAAGAGGAACAGATGCAATACACCAGGCTTCCATGTTAATTCCACACTTTAAACTTTTATCATTTTTAATAGCTTTATTGAGATATAATTAATATACTATCTAAGTAATCCTTGTACACAAGTGGATAGTTTTCTTTTCTTTTTTTTTTTTTTTAGACAGAGTCTCACTATGTTGCCCTGCCCTGGGTAGAGTTCCATGGCATCACAGCCCACAGCAACCTCAAACTCTTGGGCTTAAGCGATTCTCTTGCCTCAGCCTCCTGAGTAGGTGGAACTATAGGTGCCCGCCACAACAACCAGCTATTTTTTTGTTGTAGTTGTCACTGTTGTTTGGCAGGCCCAGGCTGGATTCAAACCCGCTAGCTCTGGTGTATGTGGCTGGCGCCCTAGCTGCTGAGCTACAGGTGCTGAGACAAAATTGAATACTTTTTAGGATATTCACAGAGTTGTACAACTATCACCAAAAATAATTTTAGAACATTTTTATTCCCCCCACAAGAACCTGGTACTGATTAGCAATCACTCTCATTCATTCTTAACTCTCTGTTTCCGTAACTAAGGAACCGCTAATCTATTATTCTGTCTCCAAGGCTTCACCTATTCTGGACATTTCATATTATAAAAGAACTAATAAATGGCCTTTTGTGACTGGCCTCTGTTACGCAGCATAATTTTTTCCAGGTTCAGAACCATGTTGTAGCATGTATCAGTACTTTAGTCTTTTCTTATTAACAAATAATATCCCATTCTATGGATACACCGTATTTTGTTTTCATTTCATCAGCTAATGGACATTTGGGTTGTTTCTACTTTCTGGTTACTATAAATGCTGCTCCTATGAACATTCATACACAAGTTCTTATGTGAATGCATTTTCAATTCTCTTGGATAGGTATCTACGAGTGGAATTGCTGGGTCCCGTGGTAATCAAGTCAATCTGTTAATAGAGCTAGTTATGTAAATTTTTAACATTAGAACAATATACATTCTTAAATAACAATTGCTCTCATATACTTTGTAAAAGCACTTCCCTTCAGTATATAGTAATTATGTTTAAGTTAAATAAGCCTACCTCTAACTACCAAGGAAAAACAAAATTTAATGTTAGAAATTGTAAAAATTCTGCAATTGAAGTATTTTCTATTTTTTATTTTAAAAAGGTTACCAGATTTGAAACATTGGTATTTCATATTTATTTAAATAAAAACTACTGAATTTACCTGTTATTACCTGTGTAAACTGACAGTGATATTTCCGATACACAGAAGTAAACAGTAGCCATGGAGAAATGAATACTTACTACTGTTTCCTTAGCAGGAGGAGGCTTGATCTGTTGACTGGGAATCAGAACAAATGTCAAAGTACCATGCATGTCTGACTGTAATAGAAAGATTAGGTTATTTTTGAAACCTGTGTTTATAAAAATCATTCTATGACTTTACATTAGATGTTCCCCAAACCAGACTATTCCAGAATCCCTACACAGACTTAGAAAAAGAAAATTGGTAAAGGTAAATCCCATTTGTGCTTCATCAGGAAGCACAAATTTTTCTTTCACAGATCCCGTTATATTAGAAGTAATTTAAAATATGGCATTCTGAAATTCTGGCCCACTGTAGAAGCCACTTAGGCTATAAGTCTTGGGTTTTTTACATTTAGTGTAAGTTTGGGAAAATCCCACACTGAAGGGTTGAAAGACACACAGTGCAATAACAATTATGTGTTATCTACTAGGACATGTATCAGTTTTAATGCAGCAGAATTTGCAAAATTGTGACTAGGACTAGAAAAGCAATGCAATATTTTCAATTGCCAGATGACTTGTCTCTATCGTCCATTCCATTTTTTTTTTCTTTTGAGACAGAGTCTTGCTCTGTGCCTCAGCCAGAGTATAGGGGCATCATCACAGCTCGCTGCAGCCTCAAGGTCTTGTGCTACAGTTGTTCTTCTACCTCAGCATCCCAAATAGCTAGGATTACAAGTGCATGACATTACACCTGGATAATTTTTTCTATTTTTTTTGTAGAGATGGGGTCTCACTCTTGCTCAGGCTAGTTGCCTGACCTCAAGCAATCCCTCCAACCTTGCCTCCCAGAGTGCTAGGATTATAGGCATGAGCCACTATGCTGCCTCATCCATTCTATTTTTTAACGGTACAGAGTCTTATGGCTAGTTCACTATTATTTCCCAGTATACCACTGACTGCTTTGTTCAGAAACCTGCAGCCTAGTGAGTAATCATCACAACTTCTAGTAATGATAGGGCAGACAAACAGGGCTCAACTTAATAATAGTAGTCAATAAAACAAGGGCTAAGAATAATGACCAGTGGCACTTTGCTCTACCAAACCAAAGAATGGCATTGCATGAAAATCATCTATAACAGACACCACCAGACAGTGATGATTCTACTGTTAACAGTGGAGATTCCGATGCCAAGTAATTAAGAATATAAATCCAGTCTATGATGTATACAGAGTGATCATAAATTGCCCTAAAAAATGTCTATAAATGACATCCTGATTATATTAGCACTGACAGAGCTTTCTGTAATGATGGAAATGTGCTATATCTGCTCCATATGGTAGCCATTAGCTACATATTTCTCTTCACATTTGAAATACAGCTAGTATAAATGAAAAATTGAACTTTAAAATTTACTTCCTTAATTTTTTTTGTTATAGGGACCACTACAACAGAGTCTCGCAGTGGGGAAGACAGACTATATTCTTTTTACTCAATTTAAATAAAAACAGCTACATGCAGCTAGAAGATGTTATATTTGATACTGAAGATCTGTAGCAATGCTATAATCTAGTATTATCAGGAAAATAACAATCAACTGCAGATGGTAAGAAAATGAAATGAACATAAAAATCAGAAGGGCATAGATTTTGTTTTGTTACTGCTTCCCCAATGTCTAGCACATAGTAGGCACTCAATACATATTTACTGAATGAATGAAATAACATATTATTACTGACTTCAGAAACAGTAAAATATACCTGATAGTAATGAAGTAGAAAGTATAAAATATCAATGGTACCTACCCCCAAATAAAACTGTTAATAAATACTACGAAATAATTACTTCATGGGAAAATTAGGCTGGGAATTATCTAATACTCTTAACAGTTATTTAAATGTTTTTTAAATATTTTATTCTAAGTCTAGCAACAGCTTTTTAAGACTTAGCAATTATTCTTCTACCTGTGTCAACTTACCAACAAGTCAAAAACCTCATTGACATCTTTTCCTCGGATTTCAATGCCATTAATCTCCAGAACTTCGTCTCCTTCGTGTAACAACCCACTCTTCTCTGCAGCACCTCCTTTTACTATTCGGCTAATGATGACAGACTCCATTTCATTCCGAACCGTAGCACCCTTAAAAAAAAAAAATAACATCTAATTTAAAATTAAAAATGCAATTTTTTAATTAAACATTTCTTCATTTTTAAATTCTACTTCTTTCTTTCTATTCAACATAACTAGCCCTTTGGCTGTCTTGAGAAAAATTTACTTGAACACAGCTAAAGTAATAATTGCAATCAGATTTTAAAGGTGACCATTTTCCCCATAATATATTTGGCTTAAGAAATACTTTATTACTTAGAAATCTGAAATTAAGCAGACTTTTGAAGCATACAGCAGCAGGAAAATCCATTTGCTTAAAAACAAATTTATTCTCCACATGCTAGATCCTATTCAAATGGTTATACTACATTTAGGCATAAATAGTGAATATGACTTACTACTAGTGAAGTCTTTTTTAATTCAAATTATGATGAAGGAATAAATATAAATCTCATTGATTATTCAAATGTTAAATATGTAGCTATATCCAATTTGCATTACAATGTATTAAACACTGGGATTAATTATACAAATTGGAAGCACAATGAAAAAGTATGCACAAAAACTGTAAATATGAGATATAAAGCCTGAATATAGCCAGTTTGTAACATTTTTCTCCTAAACTTTTCTTTTATAATTTTGTCATAACTTTTTCAATTTCTATTCCCTTGATAAAAGAAGGTGTTGTTATATAAACAGCCTATTGGAAAAAAGTCCCTTACTCCTGGTACCACATTATTCAAGGTACAATTTTATACCAGGATTTAAGAATATTTCTCTGATAACAAAGTAAAGAAATTAAAGACACCATAAGACCAAAAATAGTTTTACATATAAAAACTCTAAGGCAAATATTAACATTAAGAAATGCACACTTTTAAGAATATTTGAGATATGTAAGTAACAGTGTTTCCACACATGAATGAAAAGATCAGAAATTCTAATTCTTGGCTTGGCGTTTGTAGCACAATGGTTAGGGCACCAGCCATACACACCGGGGTTGATGGATTTGCATCTGGCCCGGGCCTGCTAAACGACAACTGCAACAAAAATATAGCTGGGTGTTGTGGCGGGCACCTGTGGTCCTAATTACTTGGGAGGTTGAGGCAAGAGAATCACTTAAGCTCAGGAGTTTGAGGTTGCTATGAGCTGTGACACCACAGCATTCTACGGAGGGCGACACAGTGAGACTCTGGCTTAAAAAAAAAAAGAATTTCTAATTCTTGTTCTAAAAAGTAAGCTGGAAAAATGATGATATAATGAACAAGGGATAAATTATTTATCTTTTCTTTGTTCCTCAAATATTTCACATATTACTATTTTTCATTAATTTATGTGTGAGAAAAGATAATTTTTTCTCAACTGAGAAAGAAGTATGAGCAAGAACACAAAAAAAGTCCAACAAATTAACATCAAAGGAGAAAAACTAAAGCCAGGCACAGTGGCTCAACGCCTATAATCCTACCACTCTGGAAGGCCAAGGTGGGTAGAGCCAAGGTGAGCTCAGGATTTCCAGACCAGCCTGAGTAAGAGCAAGACTCCATCTCTAAAAAAAAGTTAGCCAGGTGTTGTGGAGGACACCTGAAGTCCCAGCTACCTGGGAGGCTAAGGCAAGAGGATCTCTTGAGCCCAAGAGTTTGAGATTGCTGTGAGCTATGATGCCATATCACTTTATCCAGGGCAACAAAGTGAGACTCTAAGGAAAAAAAAAAAAAAAATCTCTGTCTAAAAGACTCTCGGATCAGAAGTGTGGAACACTTACCAATGGAATATCACGAGCCTTTTCTATACGAACTATTTTTACAGTTTCTCCTCCATACTGGCCAATGCTTTCATAAACTCTCTCTGTAATGGGCTCTAGCTGCATTTCCTGCTCAGCAACCTTATCATGGGCCAGTAAAAGTGCCTGTTTCAAAGAAATCAATAGCATTTTAAGCAACAGCATGATTTACTTCTATAAGAGCAATTTTTAACCTCAACACATAATATTCTTATCATTACATCTTTCAAAGTATTATAATTAATTAGAGCTAATAACAACTAAAGATGTATGTAAAGTATAACAGGGCATACTACAGAATGAGTCATGAAAGCATAAAATTCATAAAAACAAAATATCCACGTAAAGGCCTAGACACCCTAGATCATTAAAATTTGTGGGAAACATAACCCAAAGGGGAAAAAAATTTGATCTAATTTTTAAAGAGAAAGAAGTTGTTTTAGAAATAATTTGGTTAATATTAAATATGAAAATGTGTTATAACAATAAACAACAATGATTGTTTATTTTTGCAAATATCAAAACTTCCAGACCTAGGAGAATTTGATTAAAAATAGAAAGAATGCTGAAAAAACAACATATGATCTATCCATTTTCTACCTGAATATGTGGAGCATTCAGCAAAGCAGTTAATTCTTGGCCTTCCTTCTGATGGACTGGCTTCAAAACCATTTGTACCTATGAAATAAGAATAAAGATTATTTTTCCTATATTACAAGAAATAGCAGCAACACCTTCAGTGAAGGCAGTTACTTTTTCTAAAAGTACAAATTAAAATGATGCAAAATACATGTAAAAAATAAACATCTAAAAAGAATCATGAGAAAAAAATTACAATGCATTTGTTCCCCTACAGATTTTTCAATTTTATTATCATTGATAATAACTGCATTTCTTATTTTAGAAAACGTTAGTTAAAACTGATTTTGTTATGTATGCCTATAAATGAACTACTTCCATCTTGAAAGTTTCTCCTGTATACTACAAAATACACTAATAATGATTACACGAGGGAAGAAAAATGTGTTCCAATAGTTACTTTGCTGTTTCATAGTTAAAATCTTGTTTATGTAGGGCCAGGCACGGTGGCTTATGCCTGTAATCGTAGCACTCTGGGAGGCCAAGGCAAGTGGACTGTCTGAGCTCATAGGTTCAAGACCAGCCTGAGCAAGAGCAAGACCCCCGTCTCTAAAAAATAAAAATAAATAAAATAAAAAATTGGTTGTTGTGGCAGGAACCTGTAGTTCTAGCTACTTGGGAGGCTGAGGCAAGAGAATCACTTGAGCGCAAGAGTTTGAGGTTGCTGTGAGCTATGACACAACAGCACTCTACCCCAGTGACAAAGTGAGAATCTATCTCAAAAAAGAAAATGTTTATTATGTAACTACATTTAAAATCAGAGATGACAACTTCAAGAGTTATAGACTCACAAGATAAACGTATATGAGTATAATGGAATAATCACCATAATGTAACAGATTACATTACATTTCCTGAAGTTAATCCATCTTTGCCTTCTTAGGATAAATTCCCCTTGATTATGAAGAATTTTTTTAGTCTGTTTGCTTATCTACAGAATGGCACCTACAATTTACAGCTCTTCAAAGCCTGACTGAGAGGATCTCAATCTGTGTCTGTGTTCATGGTCCTTTTTTCTTCCCTAATATCATTACTATTTTTATTTCTTTTTTTTAAGCATCTGCAAAAATGTTTTTTATTGACACAGGAAACCTAAAAAGAACCATAGCCTTGAATCCTCAGGTCACTGACCCTGGTCAGAACACTGGCTTGACCACAGCTTCTGGGAGGAATAGAATTTTCTCTGCCAGTGTCCTGGGGATATGGATAGGGCTGAGAAAGCAGGTTCCATGTCTGGAATTCAATCCCGGGACAGATCTGAAAGTCTTTTCGCCATTTCTGTTGCTGGATTTTGCATTGATAAACAGATAATTTATAACAAATTATATAAAAATGGCCCTTAAACATATGGAAGTTGTTCACCCCACTATTTTTATTTCTTGATCTAACTTAACAAAGGTTTGTCTGTTTTCCTGTTCTTTTCAAAGAATCAGCTTCTAATGTTATTAAATCTTCTGTTCTTTAAATATTTTTATCTGTTTCTTCTGCTTTAGTTTATTTCCCTTCAGTTTCTAATCACTTGAGCCATACCTTCAGTTCATTCATTTTCAATCTTACCTTTCCTACCATAAATACCTAGAGGTATAAATTTTGCTCTGCAGCCTCCTTTTCCCCAAAGATTACTATGTGTGCTTTTATTTTTGATTTTTCTTACCCTTTCTATCTCCAAATCCAATTCCCAAAGTCTTATTTTGCAATAATGCAGATTAAAAAACAAAAATAACCACCATTAATGAAAACATGCAAAAGTAAATCCAGGTATAGAAATTTTTTTTTAATAGGAGTAACTCATGATTAACACAAGAACCTAACAATTCTATATCTTTTATGGCTTATTTATTTTTAGACAGAGTCTTACTCTGTCACCCTCCGTAGAGTCCCTTGCTTCATAGCTCACAGCAACCTCAAACTCCCAAGGCCCAAACAATCCTCTTGCCTCAGCCTTCTGAGTAGCTGGTACTGCAGATGCCCAACGCAATGCCCAGCTAGTTTTTCTATTTTTTGTAGAGATGGGGTCTTGCTCTTGCTTAGGCTGGTCTCAAACTCCTGAGCCCAAGCAATCCACCCGTCTCTATCTCCCAAAGTGCTAGAATTACAAGTGCTAAGCACCATGCTTGGCCCTTTTCTGGCTATTTTAAATCATTTTTATCAATTCTCCTATCAAATCTAAGGGATGATAATTTTAGGACTAACTAATTTGAGCACAACCAGTGGATCAAAGCAGTAATAATACCAAAATGAAAAGCTAATTTTAAAAACAGGATGTTTTCTCATCTTTTGGTAGCTGGAGAAAGCAATTCAGAGGGGGGAAAGAGAAGTTTGGGTTACAAATATACCAAAGATACACAAAATGTACCAAGTTAATGCAAAAATAATTTTTTGCACTAGACATTTTTTCCAATTTCCACTTTTAAATTAGATCCTAAACAGCTCCAAAATTTTCCCTTCTAAAGAAATTTAGAACTCCTGTAAGTGCTTACCCTTACACGCTATTAACTAATCCAGCCGTTATTCATTCTAGTGTCAACAAACATCATCAGATGTTGCTTCTACAAAGACCTAAGGAATTAGAGGCTATTCTTAAACCCTACTGGCTCCTTTCCACTGGCCTATAAAAATGCTCTTAATCTTATCTTTAAAAATACCCTCTCCTGAACTTGTACTCTTTTCTAGCTATACCACTTTCTCCTGTTTTCCTTTAGAGGGAAGATCCTTTTTCACTTTTACACTCTTTTTTTTCAGATAAGAGTAGGTCTATTACGGCATGCTTTGACTCTGAGGTTCAGTATGGAGTCATCAGTTAACTTTTTTTTTTTTTCCAAAGTCTCAAAAAATAGACAACTAATATTTATATATAAAAGTAAAAGATAATTTCAAAAAACAGATCATGCCAAATCTTATAGATAACAGAAAAAGAATACTTCAAAATCATTCTACTTAATCTGGATACACTTGATATTAAAATTGGAGAAATTATTATAAAGGGGAAATTATAAACATATTTCACTTATAAATGAGGATGCAATATCCTAAACATATTAAGTTGAATTAAAAATTAATGTTTAAGTAATGTACTTTAGTCAGAATTAAATCCAACTTATGTGAGAATTAGTCACTATTTTTTTTTTCTTTTACTTGCCCATACCCCTCCCTCTTTCTCTGTCTTCCCTTTTCCTATGCCCCACCATGTCATTAATTGTCATTAATTGTCCTCATATCAAAGTTGAATACACAGGATTCATAGTTCTCCATTTCTGTGATGCTTCGCTAAGAATAATGTGTTCCACCTCCATCCAGGTTAGTACAAATGCTGCGAATTCTCCATTTTTGATGGCCAAGTAATATTCCATGGTGTACATATACCACAGCTTACCAATCCATTCCTGGGTTGAAGGACATTTAGCCTTTTCCCACATTTTAGCTATTGTAAATTAGGCTGCGATAAACAGCCTACTACAAGTGTCTTTATAATAAAAGGTTTTTTTTCCTTCTGGATAGATGCCCAGTAATGGGACTGCAGGATCAAATGGGAGGTCTAAGTTGAGTTAAGGTTTCTCCATACTTCCTTACGAAAAGGTTGTATTAGTTTGCAGTCCCATCAGCAGTGTGAAAGTGTTCCTTTCTCTCCACATCTACGCCAGCATCTGCAGTTTTGAGATTTTGTGATATAGGCCATTCTTGCTGGGGTTAGGTGATATCTCAGGGTGGTTTTAATGTACATTTCTCTAATAATTAGGGATAAGCATTTTTCTCATGTGCTTGGTAGCCACTCGTCTGTCATCTTTAGAGAAGATTCTATTCATCTCTCTTTCTCATTGATGTATGGGATTGTTGGGGTTTTTTCTTGTGAATTAATTGAAGTTCTGTATAGATTCTGGTTATTAAGTGTTTGTCTGATTCGAAATATGCAAATATCCTTTCCCATTGGGTAGGTTGTCTATTTGCTTTGGCTGTTGTCTCCTTGGCTGTACAGAAGCTTTTCAGTTTAGTTAAATCCCATTTATTTATTATTGCTGATGTTGCTATTGCCATGGCAGTCTTCCTCATAAAGTCTTTCCTCAGGCCAATGCAGTGTTTTTCCTATGCTTGCTTTGAGTATTTTTATTGTTTCATGCCTTAAATTTAAGTTCTTTATCCATCTTGAATCAATTTTTGTGAGTGGAGAAAGGTGCAGGTCCAGTTTCAGTCTTTTACATGTGGATATACAGTTCTCCCAGCACCATTTATTGAATAGGGATTCTTTTCCCCAGTGTATGTTCTTGTTTGGTTTATCAAAGATTAGGTGGCTGTAAGTTGTTAGTTTCATTTCCAGGTTTTCTATTCTATTCCAAATGTCTATGTCTCTATTTTTGTGCCAGTACCATGCTGTCTTGACCACTATAGCCTTCTGATACAGCCTAAAATCTGGTATGGTGATTATCCCTGGCTTTGTTTTTATTACTAAGAACTGCTTTACCTATACGGGGTTTTTTTCTGGTTCCATACAAAACGCAGAGTCATTTTTTACAAGTTTTGAAAGTACAATGTTGGTGTTTTAATAGGGATGGCATTGAATCGGTAAATTGCTCTGTATAGACATTTTAACAATGTTGATTCTTCCCAGCCATGAGCATGTTCTTCCATTTGTTAATATCCTCTGCTATTTTCTTTCTTAGGGTTTCATACTTTTCTTTATAGAGGTCCTTCACCTCTTTTGTTAGGTATATTCCTAAGTATTTCATTTTCTTTGAAGCTATGGTGAAGGGAGTTGTGTCCTTAATTAACCTCTCATCTGGGCTGTTATTGGTGTATACAAAGGCTACTGACTTGTGGACATTGATTTTATATCCTGAGACATTACTGTGTTTTTTGATGACTTCCAGCAGTCCTGTGGTTGAGTCTTTAGGGTTCTCTAAGTATAAGATCATATCGTCAGCAAAGAGGGAGAGTTTGACCTCCTCTGTACCCATCTGGATGCCCTTTATTTTCTTGTCTTGTCTAATTGTATTGACTATAACTTCTAGCACTATGTTGAATAGTAATGGTGACAGAGGACAACCTTGTCTGGTTCCAGTTCTAAAAGGAAAAGTTTTCAGTTTTACTCCATTCAGTAAAATACTAGCTGTGGATTTGTCATAGCTTCAATCAGTTTCAGAAATGTGCCACCTATGCCTATACTCCTCAGTGTTCTAATTAGAAAAGGATGCTGGATTTTATCAAATGCTTTTTCTGCAACACTAATTTTTTAAATTACAGAAATGGCATATGTTAAATGTGAAAAATCAGAAAAGAGATAACCAAAAGGAAGAGAATACAAGGACTTTTATTACATCTCGGGACAATCACCTTAGGTATATATCCTTCATGCATTTTTATAATTGTTTTTACCAAAATACTCACCCTGTGATATGTATCTTGACAATGGATTTGTAATCAGAATACATTAAAAACTTTTTTTTTTTTTTGGAGACAAGAGTCTATGTCACCCTCAATAGAGTGCTGTGGTGTAACAGCTCTCAGCAACCTCAAACTCTTGGGCTTAAGCAATTCTCTTGCCTCAGCCTCCCAAGTACCTGGGACTATAGGCGCCCACCACAAAGCCTGGCTATTTTTTGGTTGCAGTTGTCATTGTTGTTTGGCAGCTCCAGGCTGGGTTCGAACCCACCAGCTCCAGTGCATGTGCCTGGCACCCTCGCTGCTGAGCTACAGAAACCAAGCCAGAATATATTAAAAACTCTTACAACTCAAGAGGACTAACAATCTGATTTTTCAACAGGAAAAAATTATGGTAAGATGTTTCACAAAAAATAGGAAAATGGCCAATATACATATGGAAAAATGTTCAATACTATTAGCCATTATGGAAATGCAAATTAAAACAAGATACTATTACATACCTGCTAGAATGATAAACAGGGCAACAACCTAAACAGTCTTCAATAGGTGACAGATTAAATAAATTGTAGGATGTTTATAAAATGTACTACTAATTAGCAATTTACAAACCACTGACACATGAACAACATGGATGAATTTCAAAAATGTCATGCTAAGCAAAACGAGTCAGACACAAAAAAAAATACCTATTTTAAGTGTATGTAAATTATATCTCAATAAAGTTGGTTACCAAAAAAATGCACCAAATGTCTAAATATTGAGAAAAATCTCTAATATTAATGTAAAATCTTTTATATTTATTTTCACCAAAATGTGATAATGCTGTTCATACACACATCATCTTATAACTCTATTTGACTTGATACTAATTAGAATATTTGTCATTAAATATCCTTTTCAATTAAAAATCAAAAATATTACCATATTCTCATTGCCTATCATTTACAGAATCAAGTTTAAGCACCTTAGCATTGGATCTAATTTGTTACCCAATTTCTGCCTTTTCTCCAACCATAAAGTACCCCAAATTACTGTGATTATGGTAGTTGTTCCAGGTATCAGAACATAAAACTGAATATATTTGATTTAAAATTGTCAGGGGGGCTGTATCTGCACCAGACCAAGCTTGTTGAAAATGGATCTGATTCAGCTTTGGCAGAATACCTGGCAAACAGCATTTAAATATTTAATGAATCTGATGAAAGGAAGAGAGAACAGAAAGTCATCCTGATGTCTCCTTTCCTTTTTTCCCTTCCCAGATGAAGTAGCTGGCTGAATCCTTTCCTTGATTCCCCATATAAAAACAGTAAGTCTATTAATTTTCTATTTAAATATTTCTACACCTTATGTCCAACTGCTATTCAAAATCTCTGGACAATTATAATAGCCTCCATATTTTTACTCTATGCCTCCATTCTTGACCTTACATACCTTCCACAATGTTATGTGTAGTGGTATCACATTTTGTTTGAATTTGCATTTCTCTGTTGGCTAATGATGCTGAGTATCTTTTCACACTTATTGGTCATTTGGCATCCCTCTTTTCTAACTGAGGGATCTATTTTAACTGAGTAGTCTTTTTTCTTATTAATTTTCAAGAGTTCCTTATACATTATGTAGGTAAGTTTTTGTCATATATGTATTTCTATACACACGCATTCTTCAATATCTCAAAATCAAATACCATTTCTTGGTATGTTGGCCTGCATTTTTACACTCTTAAAGCTGCTTTAGGATAAGAAAAATTTTATTTAACTTTTCTTTGTGAAAGCACTATAATAACAAAAAATTATTGTTTATTAGTAAATGTCCTAGATCAAAGATTTAATCTAGATCTTAATATAAAAAACACTTAATGTTTCACTAAATTATTTGAGGGTTTTTTAAAAACTTAAATTACATGTCCTCTCAGAAATGATTCAAGTGAAGCATGAAGTAATTTTTCCTTTAATACTGCATATAAAATTGCTGGAATTAGGAATGCTAAAAAGCAAAGAATTCTGGGCAGCACCTGTGGCTCAAAGGAGTCGGGCACCAGCCCCGTATGCTGGGGATAGCAGGCTCAAACCCAGCTTCAGCCAAAAAAATAAAAAAAAAAAAAAGCAAAGCATTCTCAGGCAATGAGCACATGAGCAAATTAACCATCTTATGCCAGTCACCAAATTTCACCTGGCCCCAACAGTCAGAAATACATAACAGGTGGGTTGGATTAGGTGATTGCTAAGGTTTTTTTCCAGCTGTGAAATAAAGGCATTGGGGCCATTTAGAACTTTGTTACTAAATTTTTTTTTTTTGGAGACAGAACCTCAAGCTGTGGCCCTGGATAGAGTGCCCTTGCATCACAGCTCACAGCAATTTCCAACTCCTGGGCTTAAGCAATTCCTTGCCTCAGCCTTCCAAGTAGCTGGGATTACAGGCGCCCACCACAACGCCCGGCTAGTTTTTGTTTGTAGTTGTCATTGTTGTTTGGCAGGCCCAGGCTGAATTTGAATCCACCAGTGATGAGCCTTTGTTACTAACTCTTTGATGAGCTCTGAGCATGTGCTTTTTTCACAAGTGCAAGGTACTGAAAAGTCAGGACTACTTCACAGTCATGTACTGTGTAACTCCAGTGAAAATTATTCGTACTGTGTTACAGAAGACACTGTAAGGATGTGAAAGCAAACTATCAAAAAAAAATCCTTTATGTGGTATTTTAAAGTTGTGAACTTGGTGAATATGTTAACTATACTAAAACTAATATATAAAATTGATTTTTTTAAAGTTCTTTTTAACAATTTCTTTCTCCCCCAGGACCTTTACTCTTGTAACTCCTCCTAGTGCTCTGCTTTTCTCAACTCCTAAAGCCTTTTAAGATGTATTGCCTCTTCTCCATTCTTTCCAGCCTTCCACTGCATGTATCAGCTTTTCTTAACTGGAACAACTCGGATCTCTCCTGCCTCATTCATTCTCTTCTCTACCCATGGTTCTATTCAGCAAAACAAAAGCACAGTAGCTAGTTGGACAAACTTTCCTCCTAAAGATAGGGAAGGGAATGATTACAATGATTTATGTTGTATTCTTCCCAAACCCTTACAATAAAAGTTATAATATATTTGTGAACAGAATAAGATCAAAGTAACGTTGGTTATATTAATCTCCATAAGAAAAGTAATTTTCAGAAAAATCATTTAACTATTGTAAATATAATTTTTTAAATAAAAAGTCTTGCTGCACTCAAGTGACCATTTTTTAGAATAAAAAATATTGTATACTTAATTTCAACATTAGATGAGTTTCAACGGGTTTCATCTAGTTTTTTTAAACTCCGGTAGATGGAAAGTTTCTTCTCTAGGATAGGTCTTTGGGTCATACTATCCTTGGTCTAGTGTTGCCCTGGGCAACACTTGACTTTTTTTTTTTTTGAGACGGAATCTCACTTTGTTGCCCTCAATTGAGTGCTATTACATCATAGCTCACAGCAACCTCAAATTCTTGGGCTCCAGCAAGTAAATGGGGCTACAGGCACCCACCACAACACCTGGCTATTTTTAGAGACCAGGTCTTAAACTCCTGAGCTCAAGCAATCTGCCCACCTTGGCCTTCCAGAGTGCTAGGATTACAGGTGTGAGCCACCACTGGGCCCCAAGCAACACTAGACTTTTCCCACCCCCTCCTGCATATTGGATCTTTGCCATCTTAGACATCTTCAACCAGGAAGATAATCTTTCTTAGAAACCATTCTATGGCATTCTGTAAAGTACCTCCTAACCTATTTTAGGTTTGTAGGTCTGAAGTCTCACCCTCCCCCAATTCCATTTTGT
The DNA here is from genome assembly GCA_963574355.1 of Loris lydekkerianus. NCBI lineage: Eukaryota > Metazoa > Chordata > Mammalia > Primates > Lorisidae > Loris > Loris lydekkerianus. The sequence continues at coordinate 20,265 of CAUYPK010016858.1, read as the reverse complement.
CTCCTATTTAGATTCAATGAAATACATTCACTGAATGGGAATCCAGAATTATTAGTTTTTATAATATCAAAATAAAACCCTGTACACAAAAAGCAAGAGTTTATTTATATTTTTTAAATCTTCAAAGATGTCTGCAGAACACATTAAAAACTGAGTACCAACTAGCATCAGAAAGTAGAATTTTAAATTAAATGTTAACGAAACTCTTAAAGTACATTAAAAATTTAATGTTTTGAAAATTCTTCAGTTTTTATAGAAGAAAAACATAAAAATCCCTAGAAGTAATAAATCTTTTTTCTTTTCTTTTTTTTTTTGAGACCGTCTCACTTGTCACCATAGTAAAGTGCTCTGGCATCATGTACCGTATATACTCAAGTATAAGCCGAGTTTTTTTCTGGCACAAAATGTGTGCCGAGTTCGGGTTTTTTGGCACACATTTTGTGCCAAAAAAACCTTGGCTTATACTTGAGTATATACGGAATGTATAATACCTGATTATCACTTATAATTTTATATCATCTATATTCATATCTCAGTTTATAATGTACTAACTCATTAAATATGAAATGCCTTACTTCAAATAAAAAGCCTAGTTTATTATATCTCAAACAAGAAGCACAATTAATCAAAGAATGTGCCTAAACTATCCACATGGCTTTGCCATGTTAATGGTAGCTTGTGTATGCCAGCAGTGAAGACTGCAGAACGAGTGATGATGAAATCATGGAAGGCATTTTCCCCAGCTGGTTAAGAATGAAATTTTGTCTTTTTTTTTTTTAAAACAAAGTCTTACTTTGTCACCCTTGGTAGAGTGCTCTGGTGTCACAGCTCACAGCAAAACTCAAACTCTTGGGCTTAAGTGATCCTCTTGCCTCAACTTCCCAAGTAGCTGGGACTACAAGTACCCGCCAGGACACCTGGCTATTTTTAAGAGACAGGGTCTTGCTCTTGCACAGGCTGGTCTCGAACCTATGCGCTCAGGCAATCCACACTCCTAGGCCCCCCAAGTGCTGGGACTACAGGCATGAGCCACTGTGCCTGGCCTGAGAATGGAATATTTTTCCTTGAAAGAAGTGATCCAAAGCCTGGAAGAAGTGGTAGTCAGTTGGTATAAGGTCTGGTAGATATGGTGGATGACAGAGTTTCCAGCTTCTGTAGTTGAATAGCACTGTTTGTGAGGCATGTTGTTGAATACTGTCTTGCACAAGGACTGGCCTGTCTCTATTGACCGATCTTGACTGCCTAATTTCAAGCATCCTCATCATTCTGTCCAAGTGGTTGCGGTGATATCCCCTTTAATCAACTGAACACATTTCAGGAAGCTGTAGTGGATAATACTAGTGCTGGACCACCAAACAGACACCATTAGGTTTTTTTGACGAATGTTTGGTTTTAGACTGTTTTAGCACTTCATCTTTATCCAACCATTGTGCCAAACACTTGTGGCTATCAAAACGAATACATTTTTCATTACATTTAACAATGTAGAAGGTGTAGAAACGGTTCCCCTTTATGTCGTAACAGCAAAGCAAGGCAAGCTTCCAGACAATTTCTCCTGGGATGCTGATTTAATTCATATGAAACCCGTCTATCCAGCTCCTTTGGTGGAGCTGATTTATCAATTTAGTAATCCTTGCTGATTTATTTCAAACAATCCAATATTGTTGGAATCGTAATGTCAAACCTTGTTGCTAATTCACACATAGGTTGAGATGGATGCACTTCCACTTACAGCTTTCAGCTTATCATTATCCACCCTGGTCTCAAGTGGCCCACATGGCTCATTTTCAAAATTAAAATCACTAGAATGCAACTTCTCAAACCACTGGCATACTAAACATTAATTAGCCACATCCTTCCCAAACACTTCGTTGATATTCCGAGCTGTCTCCATTGTACTGGTTCCACAATGTAACTCATATTATGTCTTCAAAAATAACACAATTTTTTGACTTCTCCATGGTTTCACAAAAATTGCTCTAAAAATTTTTTTGAAAGATAATCACAACCCAAAACATGTGTTTGAAAGAATGAGATGTACCTTCATAATAAAAATAAAACAAAAAATATCAAAGTGAAATGTTAGCGGTATTAACTGCCAAACTTAGTACTTAAGGAAATCAGATATTTCATACTTAATAATCTAATATAATGCTTAAAATTCATGAACCATGTACCAGAGCATTAAAAAATTTCCCCCTCCAATAATTAATCTATTTCTATTACTATACAACTTTATAATTTTATGTACAAAATTAACTCTCTTCATAGCTCTGTGAATGAAGTATAATTTTTTTCAGGATAAAATGCATGCAGCAAAATTTTCTATCACAATAAATTATTAACATGTGATCATCAGTGATTAATTCAAACAAGCCTCCTTATGGTCACATTAGTATTTCCAATAATTTTGCCTTACTAATATGAATAATTGCCTTGTAGATGTCAACATGCTGTTCAGAATACATACCTCTAGTGCAAGATCTTGTGCATTGGAGATAAGAGGAAATGGAGGACTGGCCTTGTTCATGTGTACAGTGACAGCGTTGTGTATCTTAAATGCATTCTGGAAATCTTTATTTTGAACAAGTTGTAAAAGTAGTGAAATATCCTCCTGGCTCTGAGAATCTACCAAAGTATGTTGGATATGTTTAAGTGAAGAAAACAAGTCTTCTACTTCTAGTAGGAAAAGAAAAAGATCCAAAAATTAATTCCTTCAGTCTTTTTTTTTTTTTTTTTTTAATTAAATCATAGCTGTGTACATTATGCAATCATGGGGCATCATACACTGGTTTTATATACAATTTGACATATTTTCATCACACTGGTTAAATAGCCTTCCTGGCATTTTCTTAGTTATTGTGTTAAGACATTTATATTCTATATTTAGTAAGTTTCACATGTATCCTTGTAAGATGCACCGTGGGTGTGGTCCCACTAATTACCCTCCCTCCACCCATCCTGTCCCCTCCGCTCCCCTCCCCTCCTCTCCCTTTCCTCATATTCTTGGAATTCCTTCAGTACTGATTCAACATCTGTTTTAGGGGAGTTTTCCAAATCAGTAACAATATACATTTCCAGGAAAATAAAAATTCAGCATATATTTTATAGTGTCAATCACTGTCATTTTACTGACTTATAAATAAAAATCTTTAAATTGTATAACAGAATAACTTGCATATTTTTAAGTGTTGTAACTATAAAAGTTTTTTGCTCACTATAAAATGAAGGGAAGAATACAGAAATAAAGAAACTTAAAACCACCAATAATCCCCTCACCTAAAAAATAAGACTTTTTCTTTTAATATCTTAGAGTATTTCCTTTTTTTATTTAATAGTACACTGTAATTATTTTCCCATATCACCGGTCTTTTACAACATGATATATAGTGGCTCTATGATATCCTATTACATGGTTAAACTATTATTTATAGTAACCACTACAATAAAGTGGAGCATTTAGGTTGCTTCCAATTTTTTGCTACTGTAAGTAATAGTAAGCATTTCAGCACATAAAAACTTGTCTGAGGTTCTAATGTTTTCTTAAAATAATTCCTAGAAATAGAAATTTTAAATAAGATCTTGACATTTTAAAAGTCAAATTTTAAACAGCATTCTAGAGAAGTTTTACTAATTAACATCCCATTAGCAATACTTTCACCAATATTCCATACTGTCATTTTTAAAACTCTTCAGTTTCTTTGATTAATAGGATGGTTGAATTTACTTGTACTTAAAAGGCACTTCTTTTGTAGTCCATTATATTTTAATGAATATATATGTCTTCTAAAATTGTACTGAAAGTTGTGGGCATGTATATGTACCGCCTGTTAGTGTACATACATAGCACATGCATTTTTCTGGGAAGTGGTTAAGAAACATTGATACTCCCTTCCCTGCTCCCCAACAAGGTGTGCGTGTATGTGTGTGCCTGTGCGTAAGCATGAGGATATCCTCTGTCCTGTTTGTTTGGAACAGTTTTCCAATTTTTCCATTTGTCTATTCATTATATTTGTGGTTGCTTTTATTGTAGAACTATTCAACTCTTACACGTTAAGAATGATTCCCCTTTTCCAGTGGGATTTCTTTCACTGTTTCTATGCTTACAAACTCCTTGTTGGTCATTAAACATTTATCTGCATTTCTTCTAGTTTCCTATGGCTTCTATTTCATTTTAACTATGTAACTTCTATTTAACTTTAATTCACCTGGAATTTATTTTCCCATAGATTTGAGGAGAAATTTTAAGTTTATATTTCTTCCAAAGGGTTAACCAATTATTATAGTACCATTTATTGAATAATCCTTCCTTTTGCACTGATTTATGATGATACCAAACTCTTAAATATATGTCAGGGTCTGTTTCTAATTCCATTGGTCTATCATACTAGCATTACAATCTTTGTTCATATTGATATAAGACCTGATCACTACTTCTAAAAAAATTTCTTGACTATTGAAATTGAAAGTTATAAATCATATTTGTCCAGTTATCTCTCACTCCTTCTTTTCCATTCTTCCAAAAAGAAAGTCCTATTGAGACTTTGACTGAACTTAAACCTATAAATGAGGGTGGGAAGAATTTACAGCAGATACTGTCTTATATGCAGTCACATGGAAGAAATCTACCTAGTTACTTTTTTTTTTTTTTTTTTTTGACACAGAGTCTCGCTATGTTGCCCTCGGTAGAGTGCTGTAGTGTCACAGCTCACAGCAACCTCAAACTCTTGGGCTTAAGCGATTCTCTTGCCTCAGCCTCCCAAGTAGCTAGCTGGGACTACAGGCACAATGCCCAGCGATTTTTTTGTTGTTATAAATTGTCATTGTTGTTCAGCTGGCCCAGGCCGGGTTCAAACCCACCAGCCCTGGGTGCATGTGATCAGAGCCTTAACCACTGTGCTATAGGCACTGAGCCCAGTTACGTTGGTTGGTTAGTTTTCCTCATACATAGCATAAGGCTCGTAGAAAAACCATTGATTCTTATACATTTATCTTACATTTCACTATTTAAACAATAAGTAAATTTTTAAATAGATTCTAATAGTTCTTAAGTGGATTTCTTTCTTTCTTTCTTTCTTTTTTTTCTTTTTTTTTTTTTTGAGACAGAGCTCACAGCAACCTCAAACTCTTGGGCTCAAGTGATCCCCCTGCCTCTGGGACTATAGGTGCCCACCACAACGCCCAGCTAGTTTTTCTGTATTTACTAGAGACCAAGTCTCGCTCTGGCTCAAGCTAGTCTGGATCTTCTGAGCTCAGGCAATCCACCCACCTCAGCTTCCCAGAGTGGTAGGTTAAGCTGATTTCTTGAGGTTCCCTATGTTCCTTCCCTAAAAACAGTCCTCCTTATAAAATACACACATTTACTCTTCCTTATTTTATATATACGTAGTAGCCCTTCAGTATCTGTAGGGGGACTGATTCCAGGATCACCTCCAAAATCTAGATTCTGAAGGCCCTTATGCAAATGGCAAAGTAACTGCACACACCCCACGTACATTCCCAGGCATACTTTACATCATCTCTAGATTGCTTGTAATACTTAACATAATGTGAATAGTTGTTACACTATATTGTTTAGGAAATAATGACAAGAAAAAAATGTCTGTACAACTTCAGTACAGATGCCATTTTTCTTCAAATATTTTCATTATGAAGTTGGTTGAGTCCATGGATGCAGAACCCACAGATTCAGAGACTCAACTGCATGTATCTACAGGGTGGTCATCGCAAAAGTTTTGAGGTAGACAAAAATCAAGAAATGTAAAATCTGTGTGGACAGAAACAAACGAAGCCTTCCCAGCAACACTAATAAGCTGAGCAAGTTGAAACTTGCAGGGGTTAATCAGAAAGGATGATGTCAACTATGTTTCTCAGAAGTGAAGTAATGAACCATAACATGGTCTGTCTCAAGACTTTCCTAGTGACCTACTCTCCATATATATACCGTAGATACAGTAGCTTAAAAATGCAGCAAAACTGAGGGGAAAAAATTACAAAGTCAAAACTGTTAATAAAATGACTTAAGAGGTTGTGACCCAGAGCTAGGTAAGACTTGAGAAAGCCAAAATTTAATCATAAACCAATATAATATTTACAAGGAAAGGAAAAATATAGAAAGTCAGATTCCATCAAATGCAAAGAGGTTAACAATTTCTTAAGAGCATAAAGAATTCCTCAGGAGAATAAAGAATTCAATAGTTTTAAAGTATGTTAACAGAAAAACGGAAAAATAATTTTTTTTTTTTTGAGACAGAGTATCACTATGTTGTCCTCGGTACAGTGCTGTGGCATCACAGCTCACAGCAATCTCAAACTCTTGGGCTTAAGTGATTCTCTTGCCTCAGCCTCCCAAGAAGCTGGGACTACAGGCGCCTGCCACAACGCCTGGCTGGTTTTTTTTTTTTTGTTGTGGTTGTCGTTGTTTGGCAGGCCTGGGCTGGGTTTGAACCTCCTAGCCCAGATGTATGTGGCCAGCGCCCTAGCCACTGAGCTACAGGCACTGAACCAGAAAAATAAATATTTTAAAAGAAAATTTAAAAACCAACAAAGCAGTTAAGGTAATTGGCCGCAATCTTATGGGGACTACAGACATCCCTAAGTGGATAATTAAATTCCTGTTAAAAAATTTTTTAGTGATTGTTAAAAGGGGCTCAGCCCTATTAAGGCAATGAGAAAAATCAGGAGTTTCAGATCTCATTGCTGACTGAAAGCAATAAGCAATTAGAAAGTAGTAATTGTCTCCCTGGTGGGTCTCTTCAATCCCAGGGGGAGGTAAAAATTTTAAGCATTGGTGATATGGTAAAGCTGAATTTTTTTATAAGATATAGCTATTTCTTATATAGCTATTATAAAGTATTTCTTCTTTAATTCATCTTTTTGTTTATTTTTTACCCATTTTCTTCTACTAGAGTGCTTTTTCCTTTAGTTCCTGGAATTCACTCATTAAGGTACTCATACCTACTTTCTTCTGTAACCTTGATTATTATACTGAGTTTTTGTATTTGTTTTTTATAATTACTCTATTTCCTCCTGGGCAAGTGCTTTCTTAAGTTGCACTCTTCTTGCTTCTGGCTTTTCATATTTAAAATATCAAAATGTTTTTTAATTTTAAGTATAATTTTTAAATATTATTTTAAGTATAAATCAGATGTTGCAGTCATATTCCAGCAAGAACAATTAGGGGAACCTAAAGTAGGAATGGCTTATTGAGAGAGAAAACTTGAAATCAATGACCTTACTTCAGGAGATTAGTTAAGAGTTGAGACACTGCTCAGATAGGAATTAGAAAATTTTGTGGTTAGTCTACAATAAATGGTAACTTTAAAGTTCTAAGAAATAAGTAGGCTTCTTGTGTGATAGGACCCGAGGTAAGGTAAGGACCAGGGAAAAACGAAATCTGGTTAACAAGATCACATCTTTCACTCAGGAGGTCAGGGACTAAGATTAGATCCATAGGAATTGGAAGGCAAAGCAGAAGAATACAACCAAATCCCAAAGAAGCAGATGACCTAGTTATCCACATAAATTACAGCACAAGACTAAATAATGGGTAGTGAAAGAAACTGAAAACAATGGCAACCCTAGAAATGTCAACAAATTCACACAAACTTAAGGTTCAAGTTTTTAGGCTAACATTAAAGACCAATTTAAACTTGTTCCACGTAAGTAATCATCCTTCGCACAAGGGTTCTCAACCTTCCTAATGCCGCAATGTATTTTCACTGTTACAAAGGGGTCATGACCCACGGGTTGAGAACCACTCACTGCTTTACACCATCACTCACCTTCATGAAGTTCTACTCACAGTTTTGTTCTTTAATTAATAAAAACTGCTTTCAATAAAATTTTTCCTTAGTTGTTTCCAGACTCATCATGTTAATCAGTAGTGCCTGACTAAACTGAGGTCACTTGCATTTAAGCTCAGCTTTTATAAACAACCATTATTGAAAACCAGTATGTATTTGAATTACATAGTATTGCATCTGAATTACATAGTATTACTCATTGTGATTATTAAACAGTGTGCTATAGAACAACTATATTTTTATAAACATTGTTTTACTTAATTCTTATAAAAACCTCAAGAATCTTTTCCCAATTTAAAAAAATATACAAGATACTTGGAAGTCACATCAAATCTCTATAGATGAAGAAAATGAAGTAGAGAACTGATAGGCCTAAAGTCACACACAAAAATGAGAGCAGAATGAGAATCAATTTCTTTAACTTCTGAGGAAAAAAAACTTTTTTTTCTTACAGATTCTAGGGTTTGATTATGATATGTCATTTATCTGTTTTAGAAAAGTTTTCCTGACATGTCTTTTTGCCTAACACAGTGACATGTATACTGACGAGGGCTGAGAGGAGCTGACACACACTAGTTATATTACTTATATCCTTTGGGGAACTCTTATACTCAACTGTGTGTGCACGCACACATATAATGTACACACTTGTTCTGTAATTCCCCCTTCAAATGTTACCTTTATACATACTGTTGTATTTTACTTTGGATATTTTAACCAAGAGTCTTATCTTTAAATATTTTCTTAGAGTAATTATTTCATCTCTAACATCACCATAGTACACTGGAAAAGTTCAGCGAAAGAAAACAAAATTGCAATTTCTGTGAGCTCAGGCTAAGTACCTTTTTGAGAAATGTTATGAAGTATCTTCTAAAGCAGTGGTTCTCAACCTTCCTAATGCCGTGGCCCTTTTATACAGTTCCTGTGAGCCGCGACCCACAGGTTGAGAACCACTGTTTTAAAGGGTTGCAGTTGCCTACATAACCAAGCAGTAAAGCAAAATTGATAACTATGATTTAAGTAGATAAAGTTTTCAGATAAATTCCATTGCTACTTTCATGATCAATTTAGCTGGGAATGTTTCCAAATTAATTTTCTTAGGAAGAAAAGCACTTTCATACTCCAGGCTCAAATGTTTCCATTAAAAATGTTTAATGGTGGTGCCTGTGGCTCAAAAGAATAGGGTGCCAGCCACATATGCTGGAGGTGGTCGGTTCAACCCCAGCCCCGGCCAAAAACTACAAAAAAAAAAAAAAAAGTTTAATGAACAAGTAGAACAGATTAAGTTACCAGACACTTGTAAGAGTTTTTCTCTTTTTTTTTTTTTTTGAGACAGAGTCTCACTATGTTACCCTCAGTAGAGAGCAGTGGTGTCACAGCTCACAGCAACCTCCAACACGTGAGCTTTAAGAGATTCTCTTGCCTCAGCCTCCCAAGTAGCTGGGACTATAGGCGCCCACCACAACGCTGGCTATCTTTTGTTGCAGCTGTCATTGTTGTTTTAGCTAGCCCTGGGCTGGGTTCAAACCTGCCAACTTCGGTGTATGTGGCTGTCATTGTAACCACTGTGCTATGGGCACCAAGCCAAGAGTTTTTCAAAACTTCATTAAATCTATGTAGCTTGACAAGGAAATATGAAGTAAAACCATGTATAGATGTAGCAAATACAGAAATACTTAAAGAAAAAATCTGAAAAATCAAACGATACAGTCCTGTGATAAAATTAGTATGTGTTTGAAAGTAAGTTCATCAATTTAAAGGACATTAAAAATGATGCAGCTTCAGGTGGCACCTGTGGCTCAAAGGAGTAGGGCGCCGGCCCCTTACGCCAGAGGTAGCAGGTTCAGACCTAGCCCCAGCCAAAAAACACTGTTAAAAAAAAAAAAAAAAAAGATGCACCTTCTATCCAATAACATTTTTAAGATCACACAGAAAGCAGTAAGTATCTGTGGCACTAGTCTTAAAATACTGATGATGATAAATCAGATGAGTTTTCACTGTCTTTACTCAGTTCTTTTTAAATAAATTCTAACAAAGGGTCTTTTCTGTGATACTAAATATAATACAATAATACGATGAATAATAACTGTTGGCAACATTAACTCAAAGATCTTTGTTTGGATACACATTCTCATTCATATTTTGATTTCATATAAAAATCCTTAATTTCAAAGGTGAGAAAATTTAGTTGTAAGTTTAAAAAAAAGTTGTTCCTGGCTGTATCCATAGCTCAGTGTTAGGGTGCCGGCCATAGACACCGAGGCTGGTGGGTTCAAACCCAGCCCAGGCCAGTTAAATAGCAATGACAACTTCAACAAAAAAATAGCTGGGCGTTGTGACAGGCGCCTATAGTCCCAGCTACTTGGGAGGCTGAGGCAAGAGAATCTTTTAAGCCCAAAAGTTGGAGGTTGCTGTGAGCTGTGACACCATAGCACTCTGCCAAGGGTAACGTAGTGGGACTCTGTCTCCAAAAAAAAAAAAAAAAAGTTGTTCCTAAATGATACAACTTTAAACATAATATTCCACACAAAGAAATGTTCCATTCTCTGATAGTTCTGGTTCTGTTACTTGAAACAAACAAAAACCCACCTAAATTCTTCAACACTGTACATAATTACAGAGGAATTTTAAAAGTCCATTCAGATACAACTTAATCAGTCCTGTTAAATACACACACTGTTCTATAATAAACATGAAGCAACAGAGACAAGGGAGAGACAACAAAGAGAGAACAGAATACAAAAAGAAGAGATTCCCTTCCCCATCCCTACACACACAAGGAGGAAGAACCACATGGGCAGAGACAGACAGAGAACCACAGGGCTAGTGTGAAAGAGGGATGTTAAGTGTCAGGTGGGAAATTAACAAAGGAAAGTACTGGGGCAGAGAAATACCCAGAGCAGGCAGGTCCGGGATACCACAGAGGAGAGACAGGTGCAGAGGCAGGCAGAGCAAATCTCACTTTGGTAAGAAATTCTAGTCTGTAGCTACTTTCCTATAAGGAAGTTCTTTATATTCAGTTAAAATTCCTTGTCTTGCAGTTTGATCTATTTCTTTTTACTTGATTTTCAACAGAAATTGTTTGAAGTTCTCGTCATCTTCTCTAACATTTCTTTCTTTTTTGAGATAGATTCTCACTCTGTCGCCCTGGGTAGAGTGCCATGGCATCACAGCTCACAGCAACCTCACATTCCTAGGCTCAAGTGATTCTCCTGCCTCAGCCTCTGAGTAGCTGGGACTATAGCGCTTCCCATGACAGCTGGTTAATTTTTCTATTTTTAGTAGAGAGGTGTTGCTCTTGCTCAGGCTGGTCTCAAACTCCTGAGGTCAAGTAAATGATCCTCCTGCCTCAACCTCCCAGAGTGCCATGATTAGAGACATGAACTTCCATGTTAAAAGAGAAGATCTTAAAGAAAAAATCACGTACATTTGGCTCCTGGATGAAATTCATAAGAGAAATACAAACATATACACATAGGTCCACAAATCTACCTCCCTAAACTCTCTCCTCCTTCCCTGGTCCTCTCCTGATGGTCTAAAATGTTAACAGAAGACTTTAGGCAACAGAAAACAATTGCCAAGAGTTACTTTATCTAAAAATTCTATCTTCAAACTCTGTAAAACATTAAAATTACCTAAGAATTCTCTTTGATATTTCAAAGCAGTAGAGATAGCCATCTACCCAGATTAGCTTTGTTTATTTTTGCATATTACTCTCATTTACCCTGTATGAAAAGAAATAGTTTCTAGAGATCTACTGCAGTATTAAGAATCTTCCATTTTGATGAGAACATTTCAGATTGTATATGAAACCAGGACATTGTACCCCTTGATTGCACAAATGTACACAGCTATGATTTAACAATAAAAAATAAATTAAAAAAAAAAGAATCTTCCATTTCATTGTGTAAATAACACCCTTTCTTTTAACCTATCCTCAGAAATTGTAATTCCTACCAACTTCATAATTTTCTGAACTTTTAAGATTTGTTTTCCCCTAAAGTGTAGGGTCAAATATGATATTCGGGTGAAAAACCTATTAGGAAATTGTATCAGCATCCAGTACACCTATATATCAAAATTAGAACATGCATTCAGGAAATCTTTGCTTAAATAAGGGGCAATCCTTTCTTTTCTTTTTTTTTCTTTGTAAATTTAAGAACATAAAATTCAGATCCCCTAACTTTGGTTTTAGTGGATGAGGTCAAAGGGAGTTTATTAAAAATTACAAGTTTATCAAAGAGGCTGAACAGTAATTACTCATTAACAAATTGAGTTAGAAAATTAAAAACAAATACTAGACAAGTATGTAAGAAAAGACAGGTGAGAGACAGCAGAGCAAAAATCTTACCCCTAAATGCGGTAAGACAATAGAAAACTGTGTTAAGGTGACTACCACTCAAGTACAAAAGCCTCATGATTTGCCTCTGGACAAAACTGAAAGGTACTTACTTGACGAAAGAGAAAAAAATGCCCCAACCTTGGAGTCAGAATACCTGAGTCCTAGCAATGACTTGATTACTTATTAGCTGTATTATTTGTCACTAGATAAAACAACTCTCTGGGCCTTTCAATAAAATGAGGGGGTTTACCTAGAATAGTATTTCTAAGATTTTTGTTGGCAACCTATTAAAAATATAGATCCTAGGCTCAGCACCTGTAGCTCAGCAGCTAGGGCACCAGCCACATACACAGAGGCTGGTGGGTTCAAATCCAGCCTAGGTCTGCCAAACAACAATGACAACTACAACCAAACAATAGCCAGGTGTTGTGGTGGGTGCCTATAGTCCCAGCTACTTGGGAGGCTGAGGCAAGATAATCACTTGAGCCTAAGAGTTTGAGGTTGCTATTTGAAATAATATACTTTAATATTTTACTTTAAATATTTTCTATTTTATACTTTAATATTACTTTAAGATTTTCTATTTTACTCTAGATCTAAACATTACTGGACATAGGATAGCTAAAATAAAAAGACAGTAACAAATGGTAGAGTATGTAGAGGAATTAGAACCCGTACACATTGCTGGTGAGTATGCTAAATAGTGTAGCCACTGTGGAAAATAGTATGGCAGTTCCTCAATAAATTAAACATAGAATTACCATATGCTCCACCAACTGCATTCCTAGGTATATAGCGATAATTAAAAATGAGTGTTCAAACAAAAACTTATATAAGAATGTTCATAAAAGCAGTATTCACAATAGTCAAAACAAGGAAACAAACCAAATGTCCATCAACAGATCAATGGATGAACAAAATGAGGTATATCCATATGGAGGAATACTATCCAACCATAAAAAAGAATGGAGTGGCTCAGTGCTGTAGCTCAGTGGTTAGGGCGCTGGACACATGCACTAAGGCTGGTGGGTTCAAACCCAGCCATGGCCAGCTAAATGGCAATGACAACAATAACAAAAAAATAGCTGGGCATTGTGGCAGGCACCTGTAGTCCCAGCTACTGGGGGGCTGAGACAAGAGAATTACTTGAGCCTAAGAGTTTGAGGTTGCTGGAGCTGTGATGCCAAAGCACTCTACTAAGGGCAACATAATATGACTCTGTCTCAAAAAAAAGAATGGAATACTGATTCATGCTATTTCTACAATATGGATGATCTCTGAAAATATCATATTGAACAAAGAGCCCTATCACAAAAGGGCACATATTGTATGTGATTTCATTCATATGAAATGTTCAGAACAAACAAATCCAAATATATTGCTGGTTGTCAAGCTGGGCAGAGGGGAGAACACAGACTGACTGCTTACGGGTACAGGTATCTTCGCAGGGTGATAAAAACATTTTGGAATTATATGGTGGTAATGGTCACACAACTTTGTAAATATACTAAATACCAATGAATTTGATATAGTACCTTGAATTTTATAGTGTGCGAATTATACAAGGTCAGACAATTAAGTTCAAGAACTTGTCCTAAAAAAGGTGCTAAATACTTCACTGCTGAATGTCACTATGGTTACTTTCAAGGTGCACCCCTTGGGAATCTATGGGCCAATGCCAGTACTTAGTCCACCCTGAACGCTTTTCCTGAAATGACGATCAGAGCAGTCATTGTATGAAGTCTGACAATTAAGTTTGCGAACTCATCTTAGGAAAAATGCTATATACCTCATTGCTGAATATTACTTCTGTTATCAAATGGCCAAGGGGAATACTTTGAAGGTGACCATAGTGATATTCAGCAATGTTAATAAAGCTATTTAAAAAATGAAATAAAAATTAGTAGTTAATCCACAAATTAATTTCATGGGCTAGACAGTTAGATGACCTCTCTGGTAGCTTCTGGTTCTTACAAAAATTACATTTCAACCAAACTTGTAAGTGTCCCACTTGCTCACCTATATTTTTTCATTTGGTCCTCAAGAAAATTCTGAAACTGAGGCTCAGAGAACTTAAATAACTTGCCCAAGGTTAATATCAATTAAGTGATAATAACAAGTATTTAAATGCAGTTCTGACTCTGCTGTCCCTACACTTTTCAGTATGCAATTATGTCATGCACTTCTGAATATGCCATAAGAATGCAGCAAATCTTTGCAAGAGAGGAAAATTTCAACCCTACTACTAACTTTAAAAGTGCAATAAGGTGGTTTTTTTGTTGTTTGTTTTTTAGTGCCTTCCTCTGTTGCCCAGAATCACACATCATGATAGCTCACTGCAACCTCAAATTCCTGGGCTCAAGCAATCCTCTTACCTCAGCCTCCCAAGTGGCTGGAACTATTATATATAGGTGTATGCCACCATGCCTGGCTCATTTTTAAATTTTTTGTAGCGCCAGGGTCTCAACTTGTGCCCAGGTTGTTCTTTAACTTCTGGCCTCAAGCAATCCTTCCACCTCAGTCTCCCAAAGTACAGAGATAACAAGTACGAGCTACCACACACCCAGTCTGGAATGAAGTTTTGATGCATCATGAAAAGACTGAATGATATAGCAGTTAATTATTTTTCAACAGAACTGTATATATTTAACAACCAAAATTTACATGACTATACACATAATTCTAATGAAGTTTTAAATCTTTACTTTTTAAGTTTACTTTTTCTGCATTTTGACTAAATCAGAAAATTCTCAAATGGTCCCAACACTTCAAACATTAAACCCAGTATTAATAGGTTTAATCATTTCACTTCTGGGTTAAAAAAAGTCCCTGAAAGAATGGCTAATGAAGTTCCTTTGGAACAGTGAAACAAAAACTTGATAGTGAAAATAATTAACTTCTCAGAGGTAGCCTGAACTAAAACTCAAGATTGACTGGCTCCGGAATTTTGTTTGTTGCTTTTATTTTATTTTTTTGAGACAAAGTCTCACTTTGTCACCCTCGGTACAATGTCACAGCTCACAGCAACCCCAAACTCTTGGGCTTAAGCAATTCTCTTGTCTCAGCCTCCCGAATAGGTGTAACTACAGGCGCCCACCACAATGCCCGGCTATTTTGTTGTTGTTGTTGTTGTAGTTGTCACTGTTGTTTGGCAGGCCCGGGCTGGGTTAGAACCTGCCGGCCTCCATGTTCTGTGACTGGCACCCTAACCACTGAGCTACGCGCACCAAGCCCATTTGTTAATTTTAAATAAACGTTATTTTAAAGCCAAGGTTAAGAAAAGTTTATCATAATCACACAAAATTATGTATGTCCCATGTCAATCAAAAGTCAGTTAAACATCAGAAAGAAACGTGGAAGTGCTATTTAACTTCAAAACATCAATACTCTTTAAATAGTTTGAATATCCAGAGACATCTGGCAAAAAATATACAGATGCTAATCAAGACTTAAACATGCTATTACAATTATGGAAATGGTCCATTCCTTAGCTTTATTCATCCTAGTTTTTTTTCCTCCTTGGTGTGTCTTTTGTTTCTTCACACCAACGGCATCTGGCATAGCTTAGAAAGACCTTAGTCACAAATTTCAAGGGTCTCCTTATTAACCACAAAACAGATGGCTCACGAGGAGTGTGTGTGCCCTTTCACAATGTCTCTTTAAAAGTGTAACGATTACACAGTCACATACATGATGGTCTTTCCTAGTGTATTCTCTTTAAATATTATTACTATATTTACTTATCTACATCCCTGGCCCAAAATTACTTATCTGAAAACACAAAAACAGTAAAATCTATAATCTAGAAATATTTCAAAATTATCCTAGTTTATCCCAGCCCACTCTAACCCACCTTCTGTTCTTTTCTCAGGATTTCTTATCTTTGATTATGAAAGAGAAGACAGACAATGTGTGTAGCAAACCAAGCTTTTAAAACTAATGCCAATTTTAAGAAAGTATCCCTACTGTAGTAAAACTACAATTTAAAACACTAATTTTAATTATTCATTTGAAATTAAGTTCTCAGGCACTATTCTCTAATTTTTTTTTTCACTAGATTTTAACTGCTTTTAAGCAAAAAAAATCAGTTTTTTGCTTTTAAGCAAAAAAATTTGACTATTTTCCATAAATCTCATCCCCACACTTTTATTATTATACATTGCCAAATTTACAAATACTTTCAATAAAAACCGCCCAGACAATTAAAGTACTTAACCTTTCCAATCACATTCTCAATTCTAAAAAGATTACTTTGTTTACTTACAAATAAATGATGATACATAGTTTGAAAACTAAAGGCTCACACTCAAAGAAATCAATCAGTTGCCCATCTTTCTCTCATTTGAAACACACTTGCTATTTCTGGCTGTGAAAAGGACTGAGAAGTTGTCTCCTGTCATGTGCCTATTAATCAAAATCCTGGCAAGGAGACAGAATTTTCAGGGAGTTCTTCTGTTCTAGTTTGATGTGTTAGCAGATTATGAACAAGAAAAAAAAAAAGGACTAGTAAAAAGCAATTACACTTTTTGAATAAAACCTTACACCTGAATATATAAAATATCTGAGGCTAGGACTGACAATAACAATCTTATAATTTATGCTAACTTTTCATGTTTTCTATAATCAACACGAATTTGTGTTGAGTGTATTAACATTAAATCTATCACTTATTTCTCAAAATATTAAATCTCCTATTCAAGAAACAAATTATAAATACCTGGAACTACATTTCAAATTATTTTAAAGTAAAATATGTAAAACTATTTTAAGTTCAAGGACTACAAAAAGGTCTTTTTGAAAACCACAGTGGATTACAAATTAGAAGAAAATACAGCTGTCCTTTAATCTGAATTTGCAGAAAAGTCAGCAACAGAATATACAATCAGAAATAGGAAAAAGCAGAAAAAGACAAATGATCTCCAAAGTTCTGGGCTTAAGGAAAAACTCCACAACTTTCTGCATAAGTGAATCTGGCTTAAGCTATTTATGTTTCTTTACTGTGATATAAAATCACTGGCTATAGTGTAACATAAACTTTCTCCAATAGACAATATTTACAGAATATGTTAATAAATAAGTAATAATGAAGTGGTGGGAAATGAAGGCTAGTAAGAAGCAATTAGGAATAAAGTATTTTTACTCTAACAAAACCCTTAGGAAAAGAGAACATACAATTACTTCACATAAATGTATTAAGAAAACACTAATCTTTTAGTTTTCACTGAAATTATAACATCAGAAGGCATTTAGCAGACTTTACTATGACTAAACACATTAGCTATGATTTCTTAAAACACAAAGCACGTACATTTGAAATGTGGATCCTTAATCAACTTATAAGAAAAGAAACTGATGACTTGATGTAGGAGAAACTGCTCCAGACTAGGAATAAAGGGATTTAGTGAGGGACAAATCTAGCATATATGGGGTACCTTTGTGCAAAATTAAAAAGGTGCTTAATTCCAGGTAGCCATAGCTGTGGCGTGGCGAGTGAAGTGCAGGCTGAATGTCAGTCACCATTCAAACCCTCCACTTGGTGCAGTACACCTCTTCAAATCTGGCAAATTCAAACTTGGCTCTACTACCTACTAGCTAAGTGTCTTAAACAAGTGATTTCACTGAGGTTCAATTTCTTTACCTTCAAAAGAGAGGTTACAGAGTCCTGTGAACAGGATTACTATGGATATTACATGAAATGGTGTTTGCCAAAACACCTAGTACAGAGTTCAACAGACTCTTAAATGAACAGCCAAACAGTACAATGACAAAACAAGAAATCTCTCCTTTCACAGAAAAGTAGAAATGTCTCTTTTTTCACATCCTCAAAATAGTAAACCAATAAGAAATAAAATACTTCATTTGGGTTAGTCTGGTTTTAAAGGGAAAACAATGTATACGGCTGCATTTCTCACACTGACTTCTACCAACTCCTAATACTAGTTTTGTGAGGACTCGTGTGTATATGTGTGTGTGTGCGCGCACACATTCTAAAGGCTGTAAGATATCCTGAAATAAGTTGCTTAACTTATTTAAGCCAGTGGTCTCAAACTTTATTTGGTCACAGAACTCATTTTTTTGTTTTTAACCTATTAATATCTCATAGGATTAATTTTTGTTGTTTTTTAGTTTGTATGCTTTCACAGAACAGAATTTGGAGATAACAGTATAGAAAATTTGAGCCATACTTTGTGTGTGACGCCATATGAACACTATCAGTTCTCACTGACAATCATTAATTAAAGAAATCAAAGTTTAAGCTATAGTTATTAATTTTATTACTATTTTATAAACTTTAAGGAAATTAGAAATTCTAAATCTGAAAATTATTTTTCAGTATTTGATATAAAAGTTTGTGAGTTTGATATAAAGGTAAATTTCAAGGCTTTAAATGTTAGGCCACTTATAGAACTTGTTCATGTCTTAAAAACATGTAGTGACAAAACATTTAAGCCATATGCTTTAGCTCTATGTAGCTAAAAATAAACGATTATTACATGGCCTTTCCAAGAAAAGAATCAATCCAGAATTCAAGGTTATTACTTACATTCTATCAAACCCCTCTTTCTTCCCATATATATTACTAGGCAGAGATAAACCAAAGCAAATAATTTACTATTATCCTACTATTTTTACTTACCTAATATTTTCACAGCATAATGAGGACTTTCTAAGACAATTCCTTCCTCTGTATCAAATATAGGGTTATCTATCCCAGTCTTGGGAGGAATTTGGGCTAGTTTCTTAAGTCTCATGGAAGAATTAAGGTCAAGTTCTTGCTTTTTCCCTTCTTCCTCTCGCCTACGCCTCATGTCCTCCTGTTGTTGTCGAATACGCTCCAACTGTGCACTTCGACGTACTGGCATCATCCTGTTGCCCAAATCTCCGGGGCAGTCGACAGCCATCTCTCGGTGTTTCTGAGGTTCCTCTGGTGATGCAAGATCAACATTTTTTACTTCGTTGTCTGATTCCTCTGTAACATGCCCATTCATATGGGATGTTGTCATGGTTATCTATAAAAACCTGTACCACTTTTTATAAATCAATTTTTCCTATTAAGCCAATTCTCTTGATTCTGTAGTATAAAATCCATGTTACTTCAAAAAAAACAAAAAAAAAAACAAAACTTCTCACATCATATAATAATGCTATGAAAAATATCCATGAAGAAAATCTAAGGGGAAAGATGGGGGGAAAAGTATAAGAATTACAATATAAAAGCAGATTTTACATAACCCACTTCCAATCTCCACATAATACAGAAAATAGCTAATCAATATATAATATTATTTTCTATATAAATTAAGTACCTTCCTTTCACTTTATAGACATTGCTGAGGAAATTTTAAAAAGCTCTCTCCCCCAAATTTGAAGCATACATTCAATTACACAGCTGAAAAAAAGATAAACACATTATTGAAAAGTTTAGCAAAGTGGGAAAGTAAAAAGTTTTGGGTACTAGCTTAGTAGAGAATAGGTTGCTTAAAGTGTAAAAAAGGTGTTTTAACCAGTTTGTTTTTTTTTGAGACACAGTCTCACTTTGTTGCCCTTGGTAGAGTGCTGTGGCGTCACAGCTCACAGCAACTGCAAACTCTTGGGCTTAAGCAATTCTCTTGCCTCAGCCTCCCAAGTTGCTGGCTACAGGCGCCCACCACAACACCCAGCTATTTTTTTGTTGTAGTTGTCACTGTTGTTTGGCAGGCCCGGGCTGGGTTCAAACCTGCTAGCCCAGGTGTATGTGGCTCAGCGCCCTACAGCTGAGCTATAGGCACTGAGCCTTAACCCTTTTTTTTTTTTCCCATTTCTTTATTTTTTATTGTTGGGGATTCATTGAGGGTACAATAAACCAGGTTACACTGATTGCATTTTTTAGGTAAAGTCCCTCTTACAATCGTGTTTTGCACCCAAAAGGTGTGGCATACACCAAAGCCCCACTCCCCTCCCTCCTTCCCTCTCTTTTCTCTTCCTTTCTGATTTCTTTTTTTTTTTTTTAAGCAGGAACTCAACTTTATTGCGTCAAGCAGCCGCTTATATAGAGCATGGGGAAGGGGCGGGGAAAGACGGCGGGGGATGAGGTGCGTGACAGGGTTGGGCCAATGGCATGGTACCATGAGCCTTAAC